>BGNK01004657.1:26798-44298 GCA_003297005.1 Symbiodinium sp. clade A Y106 | reverse complement strand
TTGGAAATGCTCTTGTATGTTCATCGAAACAAACTGGCCACGCAGCCCTGTCCTTCTCACTGTCTTCCTGACAAAATCCTTTACAACCGTTTGAACTCGCTCAGAAAACCTTTGTGCCTGTTTGGGTGGCGACGCTAGTTCACCCCTAACTTGTAACAGTCAAACCTACAGTAGGCTTACGGATGGTTGGCTCTTGCATGAGATGAGATTTCAGGGTTCTGGTTCGGAAGAGAGAGAGAGAGAGCACGATAAGACAAGGATCTCGATCTGGGCCCTAACCAAGAAATCCTAAGACCCTCAACCCCAAAACCGCAAACCCCGAATCCCTTAACCCCAAAAATTCAAACCCTAAACCAGCAAGCGAAACACCCCAAAAGTCCTGGACAAACGATCCTTGTGGGGTTCCGATACGGATTCCGGTAACCAGTTCTTGAATCTGCAGCCCTCATCACGGCCCGCCTACAATTCGGCCAGGCGTGCGAATCGTAGGCTTCGGACACTAGTGACATATGTGCCTCAACACTTAGACTGGGGTTTTGGGGTATGTTTTGCTATAGTCAGAAATGAACTAGAAGGGCTTCGACCCGGCCGAAACGAAAGAATCTGAAGGCTCCTGCAACCCCTTTGATACGGTCGGTCTTGCCGATGCAGGGTCCAGGATTCAAGGTCTATAAGGTTTAGGGTTTTGGGTTTAAGGTTTAAGAGTTTAGGGTTTAAGGTTGCGAATTTTGAATCCTCAAGACAACAGGTGTGCTACTATCTCGGGATTGAAAAACAAGGATGACGCCCTTTCCAGATATCATCATGCCTGAGGCTTCGAAGTACCAAACTTCTCCGTGCACCCGAAACCCACAAAAACCCCAACATCCCCTACGAAATGAGCCCTCCCAACCCCATACTATAGGGGCCTTAATAATTAGAATACGGTCTTGAGGCCCATTCTACGATCATTATAATAAGGAACACCGAACATAGCACTGCTAATTATTTAAGCCCTTAGATTCAATCCTACACTGTGCGCCCTTCCTGGCCCCCGGCCGAAGCGGCTTTCTGGATCCAGGCCCAGCGCTGCAATCCAGAGCCGGGACTGAAAAGTGAGGCCCAAGATGGCGCATAGGGTTTAGGGTTTAGGGTTTAGGGTTGGCTTCAATTGCAGCACTCTGCAGAGAGTTCATGACGGAAGTCTATTTTGCTGCAGATGGCTTTGGAGATATAGGAACTCCTCGGATATGTCTTCATGTCTCTGTCCAGTGAGGCTTTTGGAGCGTTTGGGAACGGCTGGGGTACAGTTTGGCAGCCCCCCCAGACCACCAGAGCAGCTCCAAATCTTTGCCAAAACCCCCCGCTAAACTTCAGGTTTCGGTGAATGAAACCCCGAAAACAGGAAGAAGAATCAACAGATCTGTTCCTCTGAACCGCAAGCCCTGAACCCCAAATGAAACCCCTAAAAACAGGAAGAAGAAGCAACAGATCTGTTCCTCTGCCTAAACCCTAAACCCTAAACCCGCAAGCCCCAGGGAGAAAGAACGGCGGATCTCCTTCACCAGACCGGCTGCGACCGCCCAGAAAATCCTTCGGTAGCTGAATTGTTTTTGGTCGGAGTTGGAGGGTGTTCTTGGGTTTCTTCCCAAAACTCCTAAACCCTAAACTCCTAAACCCGAAACCCTAAACCCTAAACCCCTAAACTCCTAAACCCCCGACACCCTGGTTTTCGTCAGCTTTGGGGAAGGGGCTCAGGCCGTAGAGTTGCGATTGGAGGAGTGCAGGTTTAGGGTTGCAAGGGTTTAGGGGTTTAGGGGGGTTTAGGGGGGTTTAGGGTTTAGGGTTTAGGGTTTAGGGTTTAGGGTGCCGAAAACGGCCCCCCCTTCCTTCGACCGAAGACCCTAAAGAGTCCAGGGATAGAGGATCAGGGCCGGCAGCAGGTGCGTCACTGAGATGACGAAGAAGACCTCCGGATGGCTTCGACGTGCAAAGCATGGCTCTAGGTCTTCAGGGTTTCGGTATTATCTGCCTGAGAGTGGTTCATGTGCCCAGGTGTACCTTGGGTTTGACCTCCGCAGGTTGTGCGTGAGAACCATGGAGCTGCAGGTGGTCAACAATGCGTGTGCCTATATGGGGAGGGGATACCTTATTTTGGGGTCCTTATAGCAAGGATCCTACTATTTAGGGTACTATATTAGGGTCCCCTATATTCGGAAACCCCCGTCATTTTGGTATCCCTTTGTAGAGTGCTAGGTCCCCGAAAGGCTAAGCAACGAAAACCAATCAGAGCCGGGCTCTATGTGCATCTTGCTAGGCTGCTAGATTTTGTGATCAGCTCCTACAGAAACTCTAATGGGATCGCATTATGAGTATATATATATATATACTGCTATGTCATATGATCATAGCGTACAGACACAGACACTATAGTGGGATATGTGTACTTTACTCCTTGCTGCGCTGTTCCCTGAAACTACAATATCCCTTAATTAAGGAATTTACATTAACTCATATATTCGGGATCTCAGGTAAATTAATTCCCTAATAAGGGATATTGGAGTCTACCCTAAACCCTAAACCCTAGAGATCCCTTAAGAAAAACCTATAGATCCCTTAAAGGAAGCCTTACAGATCCCTTTAAAGCGATACTGGAGTCCAAATCAGAGACTCAGTGGGGGGCTCCCAGCGAGGAGAGGAATTGGAAGATGCAGACGAGCATGCCGGCCTCAAGCCAAAGTCTCCAATACGGTTGATGGACAAAATCCTGCATGACCCTAAGGACCCTAAACTATGGGAATTATGGTATATTCCTTATAATGGGTAATGCAGTGTTTTGTCCATCAACAGTATGGGAGTTTCCGAAACTATGGGACCCAAATATAGTACCCTAAATAGTAGGATCGTTAGTATAAGGACCCCAAAATAAGGTACCCCTAATTTTTGGCGTCTCCAATATCCCTTAATCAAGGAATAGACCTGGGGCTCCATTAAGGGATCTATAAGGCATCTAAAGGGTTTGGGGTTTAGGGTTTAGGGGACTCCAATATCCCTTAATTAAGCCATATGCCTTAAATCATATTCGGGATCCTACTATGATTTGGGAAAAAGGCCTCAGGCCAGCGACTTGGAGGCTTTTCTAGGAGATGAATAGTTTAGGGTTCTGGGGTATACTATACTATAGATATAATAAGGAACCCTCAAGATGATATAGGTAGTTATTAATGTCGACACAGTTGGAGCAGCAGCGCCGGCAACGCACCATCCTTTTCACGCTTGGCCGCTCAAGCCGGTCTTGAGCCAAAGGCCCGGTTGTCCTTGCAGCTGGCACTGGTATCCTGGTCNCATCCTTTTCACGCTTGGCCGCTCAAGCCGGTCTTGAGCCAAAGGCCCGGTTGTCCTTGCAGCTGGCACTGGTATCCTGGTCAATTGAGTCAAGCATAAGCACTAGCCTTATCTTCACAGCTCCCCCAAATAAGAGTTGACCAGAATGCCAGTCCATCTGTCTCGTATTCCCGCAAAAGGCGGGCTGCCGAAGCGCTGTGGCTCCGGGCTCGAAATCTCGGGTCGCTGGCTCGGTTGGCGAGCTCCTCGGCAACGTCTACCAGGCTAAAGACTCCGGTCTTGAGCATTTGCTCAAGAGCCCCGTTGGCTTTCATCGGATCAGGCTTTGTCATGGCGTCTGCCAGCATCTTCTGGTGTGGCACCCACCGCACGGTGGAGCGGGTCTCCTGGAGGTCCTTCACAATGATGGCGAGCTCCAAGGAGCTACGCCTGTCTTGCTTTCCTTGGGGGTGCTCCTTCAGCAGGCAATCGTACAGCGACTTCGCGTCCGTGACGGTGCACTGGGGTCGTCGAAGCTTGACCTCGCAGTCACTCTTCATCACGAGCATGTGTGGCGACAGCGAGTTTCTCCAGGATCTCAACTGAACATCGTGGATCGTTGCATCCCGGATCATGATCTGGATCCAGTCCACCTCCGAGATGCCCTGGAGCATAGCTTGCGTCTCGCCTCCAAACGTGGAAAAGACCTTGCGTTTGAGCTTGGAGCTCCTCCAGGCAATCGGGGAGGCCCTGACCTTCCGCTTTCCGAGCGGGAGCTCCTCGGCGATGAGCACCAACCAGGCTCCCTGAGTATGGTCGGACGGCAGCCCCTCCTTGTCCATGATCTCATGCTTCATTCCCACACCGCCTGCGTCGGAGATCGCAATGAAAGCGCTGTCGGCGGGATTGATCTTCCACAGCGTCAGAGGTCTCGCGGCGGTAGTCCTTAGGAAATTGATGTTCTTGTTGATGATCAGTATGTCCTCGATCGTCGCCGTCTGGAGCTTACTGGCCATGATGCTTGCCAGACCGCTCATCTCCGGCCTGGTCTCCTTCGCCACCCAATTGATCTTGTACACTGCGGAGCGCATAGCCTGGAACTCCTCGGAGGTGAGCTTGGAGTCCTTCTGCGCCTTGCGGTGCTTGGCCAAAGGGATGGGAGTGACCTGCTCCACGATGTACTTCTCCTGGTCCACGGTGATCCTGTCGTCCAGGCAGCAGATCTTCCTGCCCGCGTAGTCAGCAGTCGCCTCCTCCCATTTGCCAAAGTCGAACCTGGCGTGGAGGATCTCCTTGATGGACTGCTTCACCTCCGGCTTGGCGCTCACGATGAAGTCGTCCACCTCGATTAGAATCTGCGCCTCGTTCTCTCCTGCCTCATTGAACTTCATCCACCAGCAGGGTTCCACAATGTTCCGCACGAACTTCCGCTCCGCCAGGTAGGACACCACCGTGTTACGCCATGCTGCGGGGGCATCGTCCAGGCCGTACACGGGGACGTCGATGATGATTAGAGCGTCTCGTGGCAGGTTAAGCCCCTCCGTGGGTTGTGCAAATAGTGGCCCGCGTGGTCTTCTCAGTGGGTCGCTCTGGCAGAAGGCGTTCTTGACGTCACAGAAGGAGAAGGAGTGTCCAAGTCCCAGGCCGGTATGCAAGAAGGCCATCATTCCCTCCGTTGAGGGAGTAGGAGAGAAGGTGACTAAATGCTCGGTGTCCGGGTCGGAGTGCCCGGCAATGCACCAACGCGACTTCGCCTTCCACTGGTGCTGCCCGGCAGCGGCTTCTTTCGTCGGACCATTCGCGAAGCCAGGATCCTGTCCGGATAAAGCTCCCTGATGCGTTGGGCCTCCTTGCCGTATGCCACGCGCACAGCCTTTGTCTTGAGGATGGCGTCCCACTCGATCTTGTCGCTCTGCTGGAATCGTTCCTGCTCTTCCAGGCTCAGCCTCTTGACATCTACCTCATCACTTCGACTCGCCACCAGAACCCATCCGGACTCCTCCTCGTAGCTGAACCATGAAGTGTCGGCCGCTTGCTGGCTCATCTTCCCGAACAGCTGGTCCGAACCATCCGGTGTTCGTGATCGGCTTCGGCTCTCGGCGTTCTCCGGAATGCTTTCGGTTGTCAGCTCCCGTCCACGGCGGACGGCTTGAAGAAGTCTGGTGATGGGCGTTCCCGGAGCGCGTCTGTTCTCGACGCCCTCTCCTCCAGAACCCTCGAGCATGCGAGGCACTTTGCTTGGCCTCTCGTCGATCCCAGAGCTTCCCGAAGCGGAGACCTGGGGGGCGGCGCTAGCCTCCGTCAGCCGATCTGGCCTCTCAGCTTCTCCGTCAGGGGACTCTCCGCGTGCCTCCGGTTCTTGCGCTGGCTCCTGAAGAGATGACCTGCGCGAAACGGTATTCTCAGGAAACTCGGGGACTCTCTCAAGGAGAGGACCCACTCGCCTTTCCAGCCCGGGAGGCACTTCTAGAACTTCTCGAGGTGCTTGTGGTGGTTCAAGAGGAGGAGGTTCCACGCTTGTTGGTGCCGTAGAGCTCGAGACGGGGAGTCCCTGTAGTGCGGGCTCGGCATCCACCGGAGCGAAGTGGTCTTCGTTGGCCGTCGGGATGTCCCTGGTGACGTCGAGGGCCCCGGCGTGGCTCCCGGAGACCACCTTCCGAAGCAGGTCCCCGAATTGAGGGTCAGAGGCCAACTGCCTCCCCAGAACCTCCGAGGGAAAAGCGGCCCGCAGCTGTTCCGGAGCACATCGCCAGAGTCTGGTGCGCATGGCCACCCATACGACAGATGGTGTCTGCATGACCACTATCCCGGGACCCACCCATCTGGAGGTGGGATGCAGCGCGTCGCCGTTTCTTCCTCTGCGAAAGCAGTATACCCATTGCCCGGCTGACCAACTGCGGCAGGGATATGAGGATGTCCTAACAGCTCGTTTGATGACCTCACGGCTGGTCTCCTCCATGGCCAGCTGCCTAGCTCTCTCTCGAATCTGATGTCGTCGCTTGAACTCCACGGCCGCCTCGTCCATACCGGCGGGGTCATGAAAGGCATCGCTGAGGGCCTGCATGCCGGATTCGTCCGAGGAGAGCAGTTCTCCCGGAATTCTTGGAAGCTCTCCAAAGACCATCTGGGCGGGCGTATAGCCGCCATGATTGAACCATCGGTTCTTCACGGAGACCAGCGAAGCCAGCAGCTCATCGAGGTCCTCCCTGCTGGTCACCACCCCACGGCCGGAGTCCAGCTCCTGCACAAGTTTCTGCTTCAGCCAGCCTCCATGTCTTTCGGCTCGAGAGTTTTGCCACGGGCTCTCGGGGGCCGTGACGTGCTGGAGAATGCCTAGCTGCTCCAGCCCTCTTTCGAAGCGGCCTTGAAATTCCTTCCCTCCGTCGGTAATGACGAGACTTGGAGCCCCCAAATGCCGGATCCATGTGGTGAGCATCGCCTTCCAGGTCGCCTGAGCTGACGGTGCTCCGGAGGTGGATTCGATCCTGTGGGCCAGCTGGTAGTTTGTCCCGTGGCACACTATGTTGAGAATGGGCTCCGAGCTGCCCTTGAAGCTCACGAAGAAGACGTCAATGCTCAGGACCTTATTGAAGGAGAACGTTCGGGGACAGGTTGCTCGACGCCTTGGGTCTGGTCCACGCTTGATGCTGCACGTCTCACACCTGAACTCGTCTCGAACATACTTCAGCACGTGCGGGAGGGCATTGGCTGCTCGGAGCGTTCTCAAGAACCGGTCGAGCGGGGGGTGCCCTGTATTGACATGTAACTTTCGAACCAGATCCTTCTGCTGTTGAGAGACCTTAGGCTCGGGCTCCTCGGCGGCATTCTGGTCCGCTCCTCCTGGTCGCCGTACTCCCCTTCAAGCTCCTCCTCGTCCACTGTGGTGGTAGGGAAGCACCAGTTGCCTGGCGTCACTCCAGCGATCCGAGTGTGGACCTGTACCACTAAGCTGTGTGAGGGGGAGGTCTCCGACGCGGGTGGGTCGTCGCAGTACCCACCTGCCAGGAAGCCAAATTCACGAAGGAGTCGGTCCTGGTCGGCAGAGAGGGTGCATGCCGACCTGGTCTGGTAGGCAGTGATGGACCATCTCTCCCTGCCAGGGTTCTATCGAGTGCAGCTTGGTGGGATCGAAGGATATCATACTTCCACGGTGCTTCCGCACCGTGCCGGGTATCTGCTTCCCACCCACGTCCTTGACCAGCTTCCCTTCCGGGTGCTCCTACCAGAACTCACCGCCTTTGAACTTGCCGAGGGCAATGCTATAGTTCTGCCCGACGTTGTTGGGATCCTTGTGGGGCCCGACCTGAGCATTCAGAGAGACAACTAGCGAGGAGCGTGGCCCTCGAGCTCCGTGATGCGTCATGAACTGATTGAGATACTTCAGGGTGTTAGGCAGCCGATACGTGGCCAGCGTGAGTCCCGCGAACTTGCCGTAGGAGTACTGGCCGAACACTTGGTACCGGGTGCTCCCCCGCATACTGCCTCGCTTGATTCGTTGCCTCGGCCACTGGGTCTCCTTGAGCAGCTTGAGACAGGAGGCCTGCGAGAAGTCGCGTTGTTCCAGGAGACGCACGGCTAGTGCCTCGCCCGGGCTGTCGCTGATGTTCCGCGCCAAGCTCGACGTGAGCCGGGTGGACTCTGGTTCCTCCGACCCGAGCTTGCTCTGGAACTTGCCCTCCGGGAAGCTGTCGAGGTTGGTGATCAGGAGGTACTCGCCGTCGACAGCTGCCTTGACATGGCCGTGGTACTCTTGGAGGAACAGCCCTAGGCCACTCTTCTCCCATGCATCGGCTGCGTAGGGTGCTCGGGCAAAGAATGATCTGCTCTGCTCAAGCTGGTACTTCGCCATCTCCAGTGTGAGAGATCGAGTGGCCTCGCCACGGTGTTCCCCTTGGGTATTCCCCAGCTTCTCGTCCTCGGCTTGCCAAGTGAGGGACATGACCAATGGTCGCCGATGCTCAACAAAGTGTCGTAGTCGACGTCGATGCACGGGGTTGCTCGCGTTCCATCCGGCCGCGAAGGTGAAGTCCTCGTGCTTGGCGGGGATGATCAGGCCCTTCGACATGGCGAGGGTCGTGGCGTCGGTCTTCCTGAAGATCTCGGCGAAGTCGACCTGCGACTGGTTGGTCTCCCGGCACTGGCGTTGAGCGAGCCCAATGAGCGCCGTCTCGGCTCGCCTTAGTTCGCCGGGGTCGACCCGCCTCGCTGCCTCCTCGGGCAGTAGTGCCTCATGAAGTCGGGGTGCTCGAACTATCCAGAAGGGGCCGTTCGCCGAAGGCTCTCCAGATTCGCTGATTCCGACCACGGACATCATGGGATCGTGGCACTCGTGTAGGAGTCGTAGCCGTCGGGGACATGTCCATCTTCGCGTCGACGCCTTGTCCAATTCGATGGGAGCGTCAGGTGCAGGTAGAGGGAGTCTTTGTTCTCGCTCGGGAGCTTCTTGACGATCTTCAGAACCTTCTTGCCGAAGTACGACATGCCCAGGTGGAGGCTCCGCCTGCGCGGCCACCACCCAGGGCAGACGTGTCCATGAGGGGCTCTCCTTGCTCCCGTCTTCTCTGTGTGTCCCCCTCGGAACTTCCGTGCCGGAGTTGAGCTCATGGTGCAGCACCCAGCACTTGGAATCCCCACCAGCCTGATTAACCAAGCCTTGTAGATCCTCAGACATCTGGCCCCAGGACACCAGTGACGAGGAGAGGCTCAGCACTGGTAGAGTCATCCACCGGGGCCAATTTCTCACGGCAGGTCGTTGGCATTCGGGTTCTCGTGGACACCCCCGGACACAGGGGACCAGTCGCCTGCCTCCGAGCTGTCCACCTGCATCTCCTGGACATCCTTGCGGGCGAGCTCCTGCGCTTCCGTCACCGTCAGGTGGTCCAGCTGACGTTCGGCCCTGCTGCATCATCAGCAGCATCTGGCTCTGTTCCTTCGACAGCTCCCGCAGCGCCTCTCCCACGTTCTGGAAGGAGATGGCCATGGCCTGCAGAGTCGCGCTCAGCTCGGGGTGCACCGCTTCGGCAGGCGTCGTGTCCTGGCTGGACCTGGCTCCCGTAGAACTCGTCCGTCTCGGTGGCGTGTAGTTCACGACGTTCCGCGGGAGTTGGTCCGGGTTCATGTCCCCAGGTGGTGTAGCTGGGGGCGCCTTGACCCGCGCCTTGCTCTTCGCCGAAGGGTTTCGCTTGGACACGTAGGTCTGCCGAGCGCCGCACTTTGCACACACTGTCCAGCTGGCATACTGGTTGGCTCGATGAATGTGCGGTGGAGGGTGCAAGCATGACGCCGGCGCTTGGGAGTCGGCCACCAGGTATTTGCGCCTCTCGGACATGATGCTCTTGTCCCTGTTCTCGCGCTCGGCCAGCCTGAAGTAGCGAGTCCGGATGGCCTCGAAGAGGTACAGCATGCGGACGATTAGCTGCCTCCATCTGCTGGCTGAGACGCTGATCGTCCTCGCCGCCGCCTCCGTCGGAGGAGGGTGTTCCATGATCACGGCAGCGAGGGGATGTATCGAATTTGGGTCGGCCGGAGGCCGTCGCGTTGCCCATGGGGGCGATTGAGCCTGAACATTGCGTCATCGGGCTCGCATGATCTTCCCAGTGAACTCGCCTACGACATGAGCTGGACTGCTTCTTGACGTCATCGACAACTGCGGGTTGGTGTTGATGAGCGGATGGCTGCTTCCGAGATTCCCTCACACTCTCCTCTCTGCGATCAGGTAGGCTACTGCAGGGTCTGTATGCGTGACAGATGTTGGGCTCATTGATCAACGGAGATGTCCTACCTTGCGAGACTCGTGGAGTGATGCCCCTCAAGGGCGCTCTGCTTCCCTTTATGTACGCGGAAAGATCCGTGTCCTTCTTCATAAAGGCGTCCTCTTTGAGGCCATACTGCTCTTTCGCAGCCTGCGGCACCGGAAACAAGCCACCCGGCCACTGCACAAGGGGAATTGCCCGATGGCCGGTGGGCAAATTTGTCATCTTCATGTCCACTCCAATCTTCCGGAAGCTCACCTGGTTGCTCAGCAGATCCAGCCTCGCTCCTAGATGTTCCAAAAGTCCCACTGACAAGAGTGGGGGGACATTGTTCTCGATGACCACAAACTGCACTACGCCAGGAGTCCCTCCGGGTGAAATCGGCACCAGCATAGTGCGAACAACCTTCGCCGAGCCGCCGATCCCCGCCGGTGCGCCGGCAGTGGTGGGCACCTCAATCGCCTGGAGACCGCTCCTGGCCAACTCTTCCTCGAGAGCTCGCATGGAGGTAGCTCCCACGATATCTTGAGTCGCACCGATGTCAAGTATTGCCATCCCCGACGGGATCGCGAGAAAGCTCCATGCCTTCTCCCGGTCAGCAAGCGCCACTTCCTCGCCCAACCAGATCGCGAAGGAGAAGTGGCTCGCGGTGGCGGAGTGGTTGCCCAGGACGAAGTAGTCGGGACCCTGGGAACTGCAGGCCCCCTGCAAGGAGCCACCCAGGTAGCAAAAGCCCTGCGTGGGCCCGCCCTTCTCTCTCTCCCCGGAACTCTTGAGACCAGGGCACTCGTCTTTCCAATGGCCCCGGCGCCCACAGTTGTGGCAGCGAGACAACCTCCGAAGCTGATCCTTGGAGCTGCCTGATCTATGGCCACCATCTCGAGGAGTGGGAGCTCGTCCGCCAGAGGGGCGAGCATCGGCCGCATGTCCCTTAGTGAAGCTGGACCGATCCTTTCGCAACTCTGCCTTGAACTTCTTATTCTCCTTCCACGTCCGCCGTCTCCTGGGCATCCGGTTTTCCATGATCGCGAACACCAAAGCGGCCTGGTCCTCACTGAAGTCCAGGCCCGCGAGCTCCGAGAGAATGAGCTCGTCCTCGGCGATATCCTCGGGCGTGTCTCCGCCCTCACTGCCGTCGGAGTGGTGCTCCTCGTCCTGGGCGAGGTAGTTCTCTGAGTGCCTCACTGGCTGCTCGCCCTCGACAAAGGCGGTAAGACGATCGCTCCGGATGTCCATCTTTGCGAGTGTGGCGGCCACGTGGTCGGCTGAGTTGTCCCTGCCTTGAAGCAGTGCCGTAAGATTCTGCAGCCCTTGGTCGTTCAAGCCCGCGCCCTCCTTGAGCATCGATGCCTTGAACTCCTCCGGAATGTTGATGCCGTACTGGGAGGCCTTCACGAAATCCCTGGTCCGGCGGTTCACGTACTGCGAAAGAGTCTCGACGCCGGCTGTTTTCCAGCATCACGCCCCTGAAGGCTGATCGCTCCTCATCGCCTTCTCGAACTCCGGCCTTGAGCTCGATGACGGCGATGATTGCCTCCAAGTAGCGCTCGCTGGTCAGGACGTCCTCGGTCAGGTGCTCGAAGTCCACTTGAAGCTCCCATCCCAGCGTACGTAAGACCTTCTCGGCTCGGCGGTTCATCGGGATGTCCGAGAGCTTGTGCCATCTCCGGAGGGATGTGACCCACTGGCGGCGAAACTGCCACCCGGGCCACGGCGGTGGCTCCGAGAAGTCACCTTTCCAGCCAGCGCCATGAGCTCCTGAGGCAGGATTTCCCCAGATGCCGGCATGCAGAGGTGTAGGACTGTGCCATTCCGGAGGCCGCAAGCCTTGCCAAGGAACTCTCGCAGGATGCTGAAGAGGGGAAAGGCCTGGAGGCTGAAGAGGTGGAGGACCCGCAGGATGCTGAAGAGGAGGAGGACCTGCCGGATGCTGTAGAAGAGGAGGAGGACCCGGAGGCTGTAGAGAAGAAAAGCTCTGAGGATGCGCACTCGGATGCCCTCCAAAAGCCTGGTGACTGGGGCATCCCTGAAAATGCGGTGGAGCACAGGCCGGGTACTGCGGCGGACACGGACCTTGAGCTCGTTGAGGAGAAAACGCCGCATACGGCCATGAAGCCGCAGCGGTGGCTCCGTCTCCAAGTCCAGGACCGGTGGTCCGCGACTCGCTTTCGGGGCCTGTCTCTGGCCGTCCAGCCGTGACGGTCTGCACCAGCCGTTGGGCTGCCTCCATCCATGGGTCACCGGCGCCTTGTAGCGGATCGGGTACTCGTTCTCCTAGAGGAGGACGGGAGGAGGTAGTGCTTAATCGTGTAGTCGGTGGAGTCCACGAGCTGGAGGCCGCATTCGCCGGATCCGTCGCGCCAGGAGCTTCCGCAGAGGTCGTCGGTGCCTCCCACGCTGGGAAGGCATGCGGATCGGCCGTCCCTGACCATCCGCCATATCCCCACGACTGGGGAGGCCAAGAAGACTGCACCGCGCTCGAAGAGGCTCCGAAAAGCCTCCCATGCTCGAGACTCCCATGCACGTCACCTTGGGCCCAACTGCCCCAATCGCCCCAACTCTGCGCTTCACCTGGCCGCGAGCCAAAGCGGTATCGGAGGTCGTTGTCGGTCGCCATGACTCCACGTCGGTGTAGACAACGGGCAAGGCCTCACGAGCCGAGCTCCGCTACCAACTGTCGACACAGTTGGAGCAGCAGCGCCGGCAACGCACCATCCTTTTCACGCTTGGCCGCTCAAGCCGGTCTTGAGCCAAAGGCCCGGTTGTCCTTGCAGCTGGCACTGGTATCCTGGTCNCATCCTTTTCACGCTTGGCCGCTCAAGCCGGTCTTGAGCCAAAGGCCCGGTTGTCCTTGCAGCTGGCACTGGTATCCTGGTCAATTGAGTCAAGCATAAGCACTAGCCTTATCTTCACATTAAGGCCCCTGGGTTTAGGGTTTCGGGGCTTTGGGGCCTCTAGTTAGAGCAAAGCCGGCCTCGACTGGGTTCTTCTTAAGTTGCCATAACAGGGATCTATAAGGGTTCCTTTAAGTGTATAGGGCTAAGTTTCCATAATAGGGATCTATAGTAGATAATATGGTTTCCATGCTATGGTACCTTAAATTATACCCCTTAACATGCCGGCCTCATTCGATGCGATTTAGGGTTATTAGGGGTTGAGGGCTAGGGTTTTCGGGTTTGGGGATTTAGGCCTCAAGCAAGTGAGGCTTTTTCCATGCTTTCCATGATACGAATAGTTTAGGGTTCAGGGGTGTAGGTGTTTAGGACTAAGGCCATTCTTTATAAATTCCCTCCGAGTCCCTACATAGTTGGACTGTGGGGATACCTTGTACTTTTTGCGGTTTGGGTTTCCTCCTTTCAGAAACCAGAAGCAATCGATTCTGGGACTTAGCGTTGCCTTGAGACTCGGGTCGAAAAGTCTAAATGAGTCTAAATACCCCCCTTAAACTGAGTATCCCAGTAGTGGCGATGGGAGGCTTACAGGAACCTTCAGGTTCATAGGGTTCCCCGGAGAGGCTGCACAGGGATCACAGGGAGATACAGGGGGACCAGGCAGGGCCTATTCAGGAAATATCTACCTCTCGCCAGCATGTGACCCTACTGACAATTCTACAAACCTACCGGCCTTCCAAGACGACAAGCCGACGCCCGCAAAAGACCGCCAAAGGATCTGATACCTTCTAGCACGGAAAGTCCGAAACACTCACTTGCTGCTTTCCCAGTATCTACACATGTAGTATCTTAAGCCTCAAGCCCGGCCTCTGCAGTGGAGGATGGGGCGGGGGCTGTCTTGGCAAATCCTGGCACCTATAGTTGGGCCTTGCTGGCAGAGAGCCCAAAGGCACCCTAGCGAGGTGCTCACGGAATGAGGACCGGACACGCATCTCGTCTGTCCAACCTTCGCACGTCGATAGACACACGCAGCACATGATGGAATAATCTGAGCATGTTATCGCCGGAACAGGAACAAACCAAAACAACTTCTTCTAGCAAAGATATTGTCAACTAGATCAGGAATAGCTGCTTTCACAGGAGTATGTCGAACAGAGCCTTCAACGGGAAAATATCACCACCACCGCAAAAAACAAATAACTAAACACCTACCTGAACCCTACACTTTTTAAGTTGTAGCTTGCGTGCTTCTGAATCAGAACTTCAAAACCTTGACGTTCCGAACCCGAAACCTCCAAACCACCCAAAGACCTACTCTAAGCACCAAACATACTGGAGAAAACTATGTTCCCCAATATGTTTAATCTTTTCTTAGAGTAGTAGTAGCAGCAGTAGTAGCAGTAGCAGTCGCCGCATTCCTCAGGGCTCAGGGTTTAGCATGTCAGATGGTTTTGGGCTTTAGGAAATCCATCATAACGCCCTGTAACCATCCAAATCCCGCCTTTCCCATCCAGCTGGTAGGGCAGCACAGGCATCTTCAGAAGGCGCCTGGGGAAACTCTGGATATCCAAGAGAGCGGTCAGGGATGTTTCAAGGCAGGTAAGGGGTTTGGGCTCCAATTTAGGATTAAGGTTTGGGGAAGGAGAGAATTTCGGGAGTTGAGGGTTAGACAACTTTGCGGAAGGTTTTGGGGCAAAGCTTTTTGGGGTTGGGGCAAAACCGAGAGGCTCAAGCTCGCGACTTTGGCCTTTCGGGGTACCCTCGAAGGTTTTTGAAGTGCGCTGCTCACTGGTTCCGTTCTGCAGACCTCGGGAGAATCCTGTCGAGGACGTGAAGCCGAAGCCTGCCCTCTCTTGTCTTACCTTTGGTTAGTAGGGAATGGAATTGGGGCACCATTATGACTACTATTACTACCAGTCTTCCATTCCCTACTAACCAAAGGTAGGTTGTTCGATTGTGTTCCCTTATGTGGGCCCTTCGCCCTACAAGACGGCCTTCCAGCAGACTCGATTGAGCTCACTCAGAATGGACGTGTCATTGCAAATGACTGCCAGAACAGTTTGGGCGCTCTAGATTTTAGGGTTTAGGGTTTAGGGTTTAGGGTTCTTTAGACCAGGAATACAAGTTCGTCCGAATGCCTAAACCAGTCAACCAATCCTGCAGGAGAAGGCTTCACAGTCCGATACACACCCTAATCCCAAACCCTAAACCCTGAACTCTCGCAGAACCCTTTAACTGGGCTTTAAAGTAACCAGGGAGAAAAAAGTATAAACTTTTATTTCATAATGGTTCCATTAAGCAAAAAAGTATTAAGGTATGGTACTCTAAAGCCCAGTTAAAGCAACCCCTACCCCTGAAGAAACCCACCCCAGACACAGCACGGCAAGGCCCCGATTCCTACCGAGGCCCCTGGCACTTCGTACCAGTCCCAAACCACCTGCGACCTCTGGCTGCGGTGCTTGCTTGGAGGATCATGGTACTTAGCAGGAAGTAAGGTTCTCAGTCCGAACCTTTGGGGTTATAAGTCGTCATAGGTATCGTTACCCTGACAATAATCTTAGTAACTATGAATCACTTTTCCCTCGATCGGCAAAAGGGCTCCGGTATAAGCTTTCACTGTGCAATGCTTACATATGCGGGAATGCACCTCTTGGTTTCACCCCGCCTCGCCCTCTGAGAGCACTATGCTCCAGGGGGCGTCCAAAATTTCTCTGCATTCGCGCATGGTCCCTTNCACTGTGCAATGCTTACATATGCGGGAATGCACCTCTTGGTTTCACCCCGCCTCGCCCTCTGAGAGCACTATGCTCCAGGGGGCGTCCAAAATTTCTCTGCATTCGCGCATGGTCCCTTATCCATGATGACACAGAGCACACGCTTGATACCTTCTAACACTGTTGCTGGACCTCAGCGCTCCGCAGTTAGGCTTATGGTACACTTGTCCACGAGACATTGCAATTGCAATATCTCCATGGTGATTTTCAGCCCTGAGACGTCCAACCTCAGCCTCACTTGCTCTGAGACGGGCCCTCACTTCGATCAATGCTCTCTCGCATTGGCGAACTTCTTCACTCCGCTCATGTAGGGCAGTCTCAAGTTCATGTGCTCGCCGCGTGTACTCCTCCGCCCAAATCCGATCATCACGTCTCCATCTCTCCTGCGTCTGGGTTCCAGCCTCCACAAANCCCCTTGCAGCATCCTCCAACTGATGGCCAGGATGCCGACCGGGATTCCCACAACCATAATGAGCAGCGCCAACATTGTTGCTACTCCACTGAGAATCTCACTCATCCCATCCACAACCATGGCGCTCACCATAGCCACGCTCAAGCCCTCCAAGCCGTGGCCATTCACGTTCGCAACCTGCATCATTAGCATAAGGATGGGAACAATCGTCTTGGCGTTGGTGCCTGTGATCGCACCGCTTTTGGCAATCCTTCTCACCGTGGCCTTGTAGTTTGCCTCCTCGAGCTCTTCAAGACCATATGGGCTTCCATCATCGTTTACAGCGCCTGTTCTGCACAGGAGCTCCTTGATCTTTCCAGCACCGAGTGGCTTGGTCCCGATGTCACTCGGGTTCTTGGCTCCACTGATTGAGCCAGCGCGGAACCACCTTTCTTTGATCCCATTCTGGACCCACAAGAGTCCACAGGCTAGGTGTCTCACCTTGCCTGCTCCAATCCTTTGGCTGATTCCTCGGGCTGCTGCTGAGTCGGATCTCAGGATTGTCTCCAGGGCATAGGCGTCCTTTGTCATGTAGTTGATGCACTCCTTCAGGTAGACTGCCTCTCCAGCCCCGGAGACCATTGCTATGAATTCGGACTCGCCCGAGGAGAGGGAAACGTTCCTTTGGGTCCGAACGTAGCTTGCCATCAGGGACCCGCTCAGGTACATGTGGACAGAAGACCGGCTCCGTCTGTCCCCTTTGTGCCCGGCCCAGTCTGCGTCCGTCACGCTCTCGAGGAAGATCTGGTCGCCTTCCTTTGCAGGTCCCCCGCCCTCAAAGTCCAAGCATGCATCAGCTTTGGCGGGCTGGATCCTGAAGCCAAGCGTTGGGACTTTCTTGAGGTACCCCACCACCCTCTTAAGGTTTTTCATGGCCTGGGCGGTTGGCTGCGCCATCTTCGCAGCCAAGATGCAGACTGCAAATTGCAAGTCGCATCTTGAGTGGGAGAGGTACAGAAGACGACCGGTACACTCACGAAACAGTCTTGCATCACANTGGGCGGTTGGCTGCGCCATCTTCGCAGCCAAGATGCAGACTGCAAATTGCAAGTCGCATCTTGAGTGGGAGAGGTACAGAAGACGACCGGTACACTCACGAAACAGTCTTGCATCACAATCCTCCAGGCCTGGACTTGTGTCCTTCTCCAGGAAACTTGCATCAGCTGGGGTGTCTCTCGGCCTGACGTCTGGAATGGCTGCAAGGAGGTTGTCCAGGTACTTGGTCGAGGGGTTCATCATGATGCCCTGCTCATCCAAAGTGTAGTGCCTCTTGAGGAACTCAATGCCCTGGTCGAAAGACAGAGGCTCACTGACTTGAATCACCACGGC
>BGNK01004657.1:669-20329 GCA_003297005.1 Symbiodinium sp. clade A Y106 | reverse complement strand
AGGGAGCACAAAACACCATATAGCCGCTGGCTTCTTTCCACAGAGTCATTCGGCATAACCGCATGGTCGCAAGGCGTCTCCACATCGATGAGGCCCACCTCCTCTTCGTACTTTGCGTCCGTTGCGTTGAGCCACGTGCAGAACTGAAAGAACCAATCCCTCCAACCTCTCAGCTCATCCTCTCGGTTTGCTGGCCTCCAGCTCTCCACCTTGATCGCCTTGACCAGGTAGTCCTGCTTGTTGGCTGTGGCCTGGGCCTCTGCTGCCTGGGCTGCTCGCTCAGTTGCCCCAAGGACCCTGGTAAATACACTCCCGAGGGCCTGCTCCAACCTCTGCCTCACCAAGGCATCCACTTGAGCCTGCACGTTGGCATCCAACACAGCCGCTGGTGCCTGAGGCGGCGCTGGCTGCGCCACTTGCTGTTGGCCTCCGTTGGCCGCTTGCTGGCTGCTCCCTGCAGCCTGTGATTGGCTCATCTTTCCAAACACCTGCCCAGAGCTAACAGGTAAGTACTTGCCAGCTCCTCCAAAGATTCCTCCCTGGATCTTCACCCACTCACGCGTCCTCTCTTCCAGGCAGCCAAGCTCACAAGCACTGACACTCCACACCAGGCTTTGACCACGCTCGGCCTCCTCTTCCTCAAAACACCTCTTCTTAAAACCACTTGCCACACACCGTTCCGGAGGCGCCCGATCTCCAGCGGGACTTACCCTGAAGAAAACACTGGCACAGTTAAGTGCAGCAGTGGCGCTGGGCCGGCAGATCGAACTGCAGCGGACCAGGANTATCCGGTGAAACAAAAGGACGCACGAGGGGCCTATCGTAGTCGGAAAACCTCCTAAGGAGGCTCCGCTACCATGAATCACTTTTCCCTCGATCGGCAAAAGGGCTCCGGTATAAGCTTCCACTGTGCAATGCTTACATATGCGGGAATGCACCTCTTGGTTTCAAGAGTCGATGAATGATTACATCTCAAGGAAGTGTGAGGTGTACCTGAGGGCATGTCAGGCTATGCACCGGGTGGCCCCGTATCAGAAGGATACGATGAAGGGCGCAGCGCAGAACGCGCCGATGAGCCAGACGTGGTACGGGAGCGACAGTGGGAGCCAGACGAGCCAGACCTGGTACTGGAGTGGATATGGCGGCCAAGGACAGTACGACTGGTATGGCTACCAGAGCTGGAACCCAACAAGTCGCCGGAGCAGCTGGGACTCGAATGCAACTGGAGTGGAGACCGAAGCGGAGACACCAGCGGCTACACAGGCCGCCGCTCCAGTGCCAATGACGGCAAGCACCACCACCGAGGAGAATCCCAGTGAGCCCAGCGAGAACAGCTGGCCGCAGCGCGACGAGTGGCAGTGGACACCTACGTGGTGGTCGTGGTCTCGACAGGCGACGCCTGTCACACCGGCGGTGACCTTACCAGAACTGCTTCCTGAGTTCGTGCAGGGGTGGTATCTTCTTCAAGATGCTGGGCTGACGGTGGCCGAACGGAACTTGACACAGACCGCGGTGCAGAATGACTTCTCACTGCAACGTGTGGCGCAGGAGTTGCGCTCCCAGTTCCATGACATTGAGCAACACCGCCGGGAGCATCGACCCTCGGGCCACCTCGGCACCATCGCGGAGACGGAGGAGGACGAGGATGACGTGGGCATCGACGAGGGCTTCAACACCGATGAGCTCGACCCCGAGGACTTGGCCCTGTGGACCGAGGCCGCGGAGGAGATTGAGCAGGCCTGTGCAGTCATACAGAATGCCAGGCGAACACTCAAGGAGGCCAGGGCCAAGCAATCAGCGGTACGTCTGGCCAGGAAGTACTACAAGCCGGCAAACTACCAGCGACCTCGCGACCACCAGAAGCCACGTGACGACTCACAGATGGTGTGTCTGAAGTGTGGTGTCAAGGGACACCGAGCGGCGAACGCACCCAAGGCCCAAAGAGCGGGGCCACCGGGTCGACGCAGTCCGCTCCTTTCGTGTGCTTCTCGGACCAAGCCCTGGCCAGTGCAGAGCTGGGAGAGCAGGCCCTCCTCAGCACGAGGGAGGCCGTCAAGGACGGCTACGCGGTGATCGACGGTGGGGCCACGAGGACCTTGGGAAGTGTGACCGCCATTCAGAATGTGATGGACATCAATGCCAAGAAGTATGGAGAGCCCCGGGTGTTGTCAGTGGACCTGGCGAACCAGCCGGTGTTTGGCTTTGGCAACTCAACGGAGAATCGCTGCACAAGCACCGTGGAGCTGGGCATCAGCGCCGGGAACCGCGCCGGCCACCTCACGATCCACGCGTTGGATCAGGGAGACAGCCCCATCTTGCTGTCGGTCGCATCTCTCCGATCCCTGGGCGCAATCATCGACTTCGCCGAGGACCTCATATGCTTCCGGAAGATCGATCCGGGACGTCTGCTTTCGGTGGAGCGTTCAACCACCGGCCATCAGCTTCTACCCCTCACCGAGGACTTCTACAAGAACGCCAAGCTGACGAGCCGACCAGTGCCCAGTCTGCTAGAGTATGTACAGAAGCCTGCTACTGAGTAGGGACATCTCGCTTCTAACTGTTCGCCTGGCGGGAAAGAAGTGACAGAACGTTTTACAGGCATGGGGGGCATTGCAAAGCAATGCCAAGATCTCGCGAGTAGCATTTCCAGTCAAGATGATTGTATGGTGTGTAAGCATAAAGATGGTGATGGTGAACTTGATGACAGTGGAAACCTTAGTCACGAGAGCCACCAACTCTCAAGTGAGCCTTCGCACGGCAGGAACGCGCGAGCACAGAGGCGTGTATCGTTTCTCGGCTTGCATCATGGCGATCCAGAAGATGAAGAAGGCCGAGTTGCAGGCCAAGCTTCGGGAGCTAGGCGAAGAGCCGCCGGTCAAGTGGACCAACAAGGAGTTGGCGCAGCGCATCCTGGAGATCGAACCCTCCTTGGGCGAGAAGAAGGGCAAGCAGCGGACCGACTTGCAGGAAAAGATCAAGGACTTGGGTGTGGCAGCACGCAAGAAGGGCACCCTGACCGCCTACTGCAAGGAGATCGGGGTGGACCTCAGCTGCAATCACAACATGTGGTCAATGGAGCAGGCAGCTCTACGCCGCCTGTACGATATCAGCACTCCGGCTGCCAACGATGTTGTGGGCTTTGGGCAGCACAGCACGCTGCTGTACCGCGACATCCTGGTGCTGCACCCGACCTACAAGGAGTGGGTGATGAAGACCGCGAAGACTTCCACGACGGCCGACTATCGCCTCGTCCGCTTGGCAGCATGGCTGGAGCAGCAGGGCAACGACGAGGTGGAGCTCTACAAGACCCAGGACCTGCAGCCGAAGATCCAGCCGAAGGCCAAGGGCTACGCCGCACCGGCGAGTTCATCAACGGAAGTGCCAGTGGAGCTCCTGCAGAACATGATGCAATCGATCCAGAGCCTGCAGCAGGAGGTGATGGAGATGCGAGCCGAACGCCCTCGCAAGGAGGTGCGTGGGAAGAGTGTGGAACCCAAGACACCTGGGAAGGAGAGCGAGGCCGCACAGCAGCCGAACTGAGGACCNGCCCTCGCAAGGAGGTGCGTGGGAAGAGTGTGGAACCCAAGACACCTGGGAAGGAGAGCGAGGCCGCACAGCAGCCGAACTGAGGACCCAGGTCTCTAGCCCGGCCAGTGATCCTGTAGCGTCATCTGAAGATGGGCCGGGAACTGAGAACACAGGTCTGTATCTCAGTAAGGAAGCTGCCTCTCACTTAGAAAACAAGGCCTGGACCCTAGTTCCTCAGATCTTTCAGGACCTGGTTTCGCAGTCCCGGCCCATTCTTCTAGAGGTGGCAGGCTCTCCAGAGAGCCAGCTATCGCANGCCTCTCACTTAGAAAACAAGGCCTGGACCCTAGTTCCTCAGATCTTTCAGGACCTGGTTTCGCAGTCCCGGCCCATTCTTCTAGAGGTGGCAGGCTCTCCAGAGAGCCAGCTATCGCAAAGAGTACAGGAGAGGGCAGGACAAGCCAATGCCGCCATCCAGTATGGAGACAGGAATGGTCACGATCTCAGCACGGACGCTGGAGTTCGCAGTCTTTTGGAAAAGATAGCCACCTTGCAGCCAATGCACGTCTGGTTGAATCCGGCAAGCGCAGCCTTCAGCCCCCTACAACGTGCTAACCAACAGACAGAGGCCCAGAATGAGGAACTCCAGAGAAAGAAACAAGCGTGCATGCGTACGTACATAGGCAATAAAGTGATCGTGGATGCTTGCATTCAACATGGCATACATGTCACATGGTGTATGTACGAACAATCTAATGCCTGGCGTCTCCCTCTCTTACAGCAGTTGAGCCAAAGATCAGGAATGCATAGTTGCATCACCAAGGGCTGTCGCATGAACCTCAGAGGGATAGATGGGAAACAGCTGTCCAGGAAGGGATGGAAGATCCTTACGACGCACCAGCGACTCGCAGAGCTGCTGCACGCGCCCTGTACATGTACCAAGGGCTACAGACATGCAGCCACTGAGGTGTTGTTGAACCCAGGAAGCTTCACCGAAGAGTACTGTAAGCGAGCTGTTCAGGCTTTGTCTCAGGAACATAACCATGTCAGTTTGTTGAGCGAATTGCAAGGGAAGCCTACGTTGCCTGAGGATTTCGGTTGTGGGGTCTTCTGTGTTTGTGGTTCAAAGGGAAACGGGCATAATCGGGCTCAGTGTCATGTGTGTGTGAGTGCAGGGCTCAAAGAGCCTAGTACTTCAGACCCTCAGGCCCAGGTTTCTAGATGTGAACCTGAGATCAAAGACCTCACAACAGGACCCGAGTCATGTCAGGAACATATGGGAGACAAAACCAACGAGGCCACCAATGATGATGGAGGACCGGAGGACGAGGTCCTTTACTGCCAAGAAGAGCTCCGACAAGCCGAAGCATACGCTAGAGAGCTGTTACGAGAAAAGAACTTTAGCCACCAAGGATGTGAGGGTCTCATGCAGCAGCTTCCTCTACACAACACGGCTCAGCGGAAGATGGCTAGTGCACCCGAGGACCCCAGGCAGCTGCATGGATATTTTACATTCGGGCTTTACTCACATGGCAATTTCTCAGGCCTCACTCGTAATACTACGGTGATGCCCCAGTGCCACAAGTACTTCAGCAGCTTTCTCCGAAACCAACTGCCCGAGGAGCAGAAGTTTACTTCGTACGTAGTGGCCCGAAACATGCGAATGCCCCTCCACAAGGACAACCATAATGATGAAGCTCACCCCAACTGTGTCTTAGGCCTGAGAGACTTCTCAGGGGGACAATTGTGGGTAGAGCATACGGGAACAGAGCCTGTCAAGAACCCCGTCCGTAAGGTTACACCCGATGGCCGCGAACGTGTGGGCAACTGCCACGAGACGAAGAACACCTGGGTTCGATTTTCTCCGAAGGCCTGGCACGGGGCTGAAGAGTGGCGAGGGAACCGGATGGTGTTGTCCTGTTACGTGAGTAGAGCACACCGGGACATGAGTGAGCAGTGCCGGGAAGAGTTGCGTCGGGAAGGTTTCAGGGTCCCTTGGAGGTTGCAACGTAGACAACATGTCATGGCTGTGGAAGAGCAGCCTCTGAGCAAACAAGAAAGAGAAAGGGCTAAGAAGCAACTGTATCTCCTTCATGCGGCAACCGGTCACGGAAGCAATCGGAGTCTGATAGAGGCCCTGAGGCGCCGGAAAAGTCCATCCGGATATCCTTCAGTTAGCACAGGAGTTTCAGTGCCCGGTTTGTCACGAAAAGAAAAGAGTTCAACCTCGACACCTCGCGTCCCTGGAACCCCTTCCCCCGAAGTGGCAATGCATTAGTGCGGACATTGGGCACTTCTATCATCCTGAGAAGAAGGAACATGTTCAATTCATGATGATCATAGATGAGGGTTCGCGATTTCGAGCTGCTCGAGTGATCACCGCAGGGTTGAAGCAACAGCCCTCAGCCGCAGCATGCTTGGAATACCTGAGGGACGGGTGGTTGCCGTATTTCGGCAGCCCACAAACCATACGCCTGGACCCAGCGGGGGCCTTTCGAGGAGTAGCCTTAGAGGAATTCTGTGATCGTCATCAGATTTACCTGGATGTGATTCCAGGCGAGGCACACTGGAAGCTGAGTGCTGTTGAACAAGCCATTCAAGGAGTGAAGTCCTTGATGGGAAAGCTGGTGGCCGAGGACCCCGAGCTGGACGCCCGAGAGGCCTTGGGAACTGCAGTGCGCACCTTTAACCAACGAGAGGTTATAAGAGGTTTTTCGCCAGCGCAGCATGCCCTGGGACAGAGTCCAGACGCTTCTGGAAGACTAGACTTCTCCGGCAAAGCACCACCTCCCGAACTCCTTGTGGAAAACCCAAGTGGAGAATTTAGTCGCAATGTGGAGCGACAACGTGTGGCCGAGCAAGCCCTGGCCGATTGGCAAGCCCAACAGAGACTCGCCAGAGCCAATAGCTCCAGAGGTCGCAGAGTCTTAAGCCTTTTCTCCAGGAGAACTTGTGTACTTCTGGAGGTCGCAAGTGAGCGGCCAATCGCGGAAGTCCCCAGGGGACAAGAAGGGCCAGTTTTTAGGCCCAGCAAGGATCCTGGCAACAGAGACCAAACGGGACGCCGATGGGGCATTGCAGCCAAGCTCATCTGTGCGGCTAGTCCGAGGCCGCAGCTTGATAAAGTGTGCGGCGGAGCAGATTCGCCGCGCCTCCATTCGTGAGGAACTGATTGAGTCGATGGATCAGTCGGCTCAGGTGCCCTGGACATTTACACGAGTGGCTGAGGAGATTGGTGGTAACCGTTATCAGGACGTGACCGAGTCACTTCCTGAAGACGAGTGGCTTCGCGCTCAAGACATTGAGCAAGCCGAGCCCGCAGTGCGAAGACGACTGAGCCAGAAGCGTTCTCTGGAGGCCGAACTTCCAGAGGACAGAGTGGCCCGAAGTGTGGAGGACAGTGGCTCAGCTCCATCTAGGCCCTCAGCTTCCAGCCGAGCGCGACCATACCCGACCACAACAGCAGAAAAAGGGCATCAATGGTGGAGCGATGTACATGACGCGATGTGGCAGTGAGTGTGGAACTGGAACTGCCCAGCAACGGCAAGGGGCTACAGCAAGCCTGCAGGGATCTATCTTCTTACTTCGTGGGTTGCATGAAGCGAAGGGCGATAGAGGTTAGCGAGAGGCGCATAACGGACGAGGAGCGCCTACAGTTCCGGGAGGCGAAGATGACAGAGGTGAAAAACTTTGTGGCGGCAAAGGCCTTCGAGACCCTGCCGGAGAACCTCAAGCCGCCAAAGGAATTGGCGGTGGGCATGAGATGGATCCTGACGTGGAAGATGAAGGAGGACGGCACGGCAAAGCCGAAAGCACGAGCAGTGCTGCTCGGATATCAGGACCCGGCTTATGAACATCGAGCTACAACGGCACCTGTCATGACGAGGCAGACCCGGCAGATGGTGTTACAGGTCGCAGCGAACAAAGGCTGGTCTGTCGCCAAAGGTGACGTCTCAGGGGCATTTCTGCAAGGACGAGAATATCCCGACAAACTGTACTGCATTCCTTGCCCTGAGATTTGTGAAGCATTACAGATTCCAGCTGAATCAGTCACTAGACTACGCCGTGCATGCTATGGACTGGTGGATGCACCACTGGAATGGTACAAGACGGTGGCAGAATTCCTGGAGACACTAGGACTGGAGCGTCTCTGGTCCGACGCGTGTTGTTGGGTGCTTCGAGATGGCAACGAGGTGGCTGGAATCATCTCTGGCCACGTAGATGACTTCTTGTTCACAGGCTGCGAGAAGAACAGAAAATGGAAGCAGGTCATCGAAGCCATTCAAGCACGCTTTAAGTGGGGTGACTGGGACCGAGATGACTTTGTGCAGTGTGGTGTGCAAGTCAAGCGGGTGAGTGATGGATTTGAGTTGACTCAGGTCCGCTACGTGGAAACCCTGAAGGAAATCCCCCTCAACGCTAGTCGAAAGAAGCGAACTACTGAGGCGACCACGGAACGTGAAAAGAGCCAACTTCGGGCTCTCCTCGGGGGCATCTCTTGGCATGCCCAACAGATTGGCCCTCACTTGAGTGCTGAGGTCAGTCTTCTGTTGTCTGAGGTGTCTCAGAGCCAAGTGTCTACCATCAACAAGGCCAACGCGTGTTTGAGGCGAGCCAGGGCCCACAAGACACATGCCATGAAGATTCATGCTTTTAACCAAGGCGAGGAGCTGGGCATGTTTGGCTGGGTGGACGCTGGTAATCAGAATAGGATAGATGGTTATAGCACCCAAGGGATTTTCATTGGTTTGGCGCCTACCAATCTGCTTCAAGGCGAGTTGTGCAGAGTCACTCCGATGGCTTGGCACAGCAATCGCATTGAAAGGGCCTGTAGGTCCCCCGGGGCCTCCGAGGCCCAAGCAGCCGTCAACGGGGAGGATGCTCTGTTTTTCGCGAGATACCAGTGNGCTTGGCACAGCAATCGCATTGAAAGGGCCTGTAGGTCCCCCGGGGCCTCCGAGGCCCAAGCAGCCGTCAACGGGGAGGATGCTCTGTTTTTCGCGAGATACCAGTGGTATGAAATCATGCATGGAGCGGTGGATGTGAGAGCCCCAGTTCAGGCGGTGCAGCAGATCACTGGCTGCTTGATCACGGACAGCCGGAATGTCTATGATCGCTTGAATACTGCAGTGCTCAGCGTCAAGGGCGCCGAGAAGAGAACCAACATTGAGTTGATTGCCTTGAAGGAGAGTCAGGAACAGACTGGCCTCATCCCGCGATGGGTTCATTCAGAAGCTCAATTGGCGAATGCTTTAACCAAGGGATCTACGTGCAGAGAGATGGAATTATACTACGGCATGAATCATTCCTGGAAGATTGTAGCGGATCCCAAGATGCAATCAGCCCGAAAACGGAGAGCTCAAGGCAAGGAACCTCTGTCATCTAATTAATGGTTGTGTGTGATGGTGTGATGACTGGAAATGCCACTCCGGGGAAAGTAGGTGGGATGCAAGTGCACAGGCCACTTGGTTCCTCCTGCTCATGTCTGGCATGCAGAACGCAGCGCAGGCACGTGTCACAGCTTTTCGGATCGAAGTTAGACCAGGGAGAGGCCAAGGAAAACGCGCTGCTGAGTCCGCGCCATAGCACACGTGCTGCCCTTCTGACTTAGAGTATCCAATCACTGCTTGAGAACAGAAGCTACCGCATTAGAGCTGCCATCACTTGCAGGGTTTAGGGGTTTAGGGTTTAGGGGTTTAGGGTTTAGGGTTTAAGCTTGCAGGACAGATCGATCCTCGTGAGGTAGGGCTCGCTCCAAAGAACCCTTAGTTCAGCAGTGGCCGCCAGGAAGGTGCCGATGTTGTCGATCCCCTCTTGCATGAGCCGCTCGTCGGTCTGGCTGATAGACACGAAGTCCAGGAAGCATCGATCCGAACGGCTCCTCGAGTAAGGAAACGCAAGGAGGCCCAAGATCGCGCCAAGAGTGGAGCAGATCAGGACCCAATAGCCATCTGGAACCTCAGGTTCAGCATCCAAAACCACCCGCGTGCCTTTGAACCGAGGCAGAGTTTCTGTCAAACAGAGAGGAACGGACATAGCTGCACCGATAAGCCATCCGAGTAGAAGAGATGGATATCCGAATCGGATGAGCAACGACAAGGCTTTCAACCTCCCATCTGTCAGCCAGGTATGGGACAGGAACACATCGAAGGCAGCTGTCGGGCTGGAGGCGTCGTAAAGGCGTGCCCGCTGCTCCAAGCTCAAAGCTGGAGGTCGCGAGCGCCAAAGCCTGGCAGCTCGTTGCAACGTCTTTCGCATCGAGATGGCTCGCATCAGCGATTCACGACTGCTCTGCCGGGTCAGATCCGAGCGATCGTGGACAACGTCCTTTTCTGCTGAAGGAATTTGGGCATCACCGGCATCTTCGTAAGCTCCCACAGAACCAACTTCTTCCGTCTGAGCTGCAGCATGTGGCAAATGGGGCACATAATCCGCCGGCATGCTCGCGACAAACTGCTGCTCATTGGGCTCTGGCTCTGCGCAAGCGGAACTGCAGTTCCCCAAGGCGGGACCGATGATCTCCGACATTCGGGGAGCTCAGATAGCCTGCTCGTTGCCTTCGGCAAACGAAGCCAGGCTCTTCGCTGTCCTTAAAAAGTATGAGGATTTCCCATGCTGTTTTGAGCCCGAACGATGGCCCGAAGCAATCTCGAACATGACTCCCCCAAATCATCAAGCGATTCGAGACACCAAGATGGACACAACAATCGCTGCAGGAAACCATCACAACGAAGCACCGCGGCCTGTGACCGGCAGGGCGTGCACCCCCCTGAGGCTCGGAGTGTAGCGACCTTGCCAAGCAGCGGATGGGAAGCACGTGTTCGGGCCAACGGCGCACGACGGTCTGAACAGAAGCGCTTCAGATGGGTGGCGTCTCTGGCAACCGTGTCGCGCTTCGGAGGCTCGAAGATCTTCCGAAGTGCTTCTGGTGTTTTTCGGACTCCAAAAGTCAAACCACCATGGATCCGGAACCTGTTTAAGAAGCGTTCTCCACCGTTCAAAACAAATATTATTAATCTTCTCTTCTTGCACTACAGCCTTGCGCCTTTGCACCCCCCCGGGTCGTAGTCCTTAGCCCCTGCTGTCTTGCAGATCACTCCCAAACCCTCCCCCTCGCTGCAGATCCCTTCTTAGGCCCTAAGCCTAAACCCCGTTTCCTTCCAGACCCCTTCCTAACTCCCTCGCCGCAACTCCTGGCTTGCAGCTCCTCCCTAAACCCAGATCCTGCCAAAACCCTCCCTTGCAGACCTCCTCCCAAACCTCCCCTAGGCCCTAAACCATCCTAAACCCTGGCTTGCAGATCCTGCCTAAAACCCCCTCTCTCTGCAGATCCTCGCCCCCTCTCTCACCCTCCCCCCCTCTCTCCCTGTCTTCCTCCTACCTCCCTCCATCCACTCACACCACAGATGCTATCCTGATGGAAACTACAGTACCCCATGTTTCGGGTCCTGACACACATGCTGTTACTCAAACTTCTCCCAATCTACCGGTCGCTTGCCTGCGCAGCTTCATTGCGCACAGAGGTTTGAAACCTGAGAAGCGCATGATGAACGACTTGCATGTCAGTACCGCTGCGCGCCATCAGAGCTTCCGCTGCCTTGAACGCCTCGAGGTTGCGGGTCCTGACACACATGCTCCTACTCAAACTTCTCCAAATTCACTGCGTGTTTGCTGGCGCACCTCATTGAGCCTCATCGCACACAGAGGTTTGGCACCTGCGACTGCGTGACGAACGAATTGCACGTCCGGCTGCTTTGAAGGCGTCGAGCTTGCGGGTCCTCACACACGCCCCACTCCAACTTCTCCCAATTGACTGCTCGCTACCTCATTGCACACCGTTTGACACCTGAGAACCGCGCGTCGAGCGATTTTCACGGCAAATCTTTCCGGTTCTGACAATATGCTCTTTACACAAACTTCTCCTAATTGAGTGGTCGCGTGCTGGGCAAGGCATCCCAGCCTCAAAGCCTCCATCCAAGGAAAACTCCCTTGTGACACAAACAAAAATGCGGAGAAAACGCAGAAGTTCCTTCGGAAAGGAAAATCAATGTAGAAGAACATGATTCGACATATGGTCAAAAAGAAAAACTGCTAGGCTGAAACGTGACTGCAAAGTCTCACATGCCCCACTCAAACTTCTCGCAACTGACTGCTCGCTACCTCAAATTGCACACAGAGGTTTGACACCTGAGAACCGCACGTCATGCGATTTGCACCGCTGCGAAGCATCAGAACTTCCTTTGCCTTCAAGGCAGAGTTCACCATCTTTCCGGTTCTGCCAAACATGTTTTTTATACAAATTTCTGCCAATTGAGTGGGGGCAAGAAATACCAGCGTCAGAGCCTCCATTAACGTTTCCCCCAACGAAAACCGTTCTCACACAAAATACTGGTATTCAGAAGTATCAATCGAAAAGAACATGTTTCACACATTGCCAAGAAAAGGAAAGCTGCCAGCAAAACGAAACGTTACTATAAGCTGAAACCAGCATGACGGATTTGACTGTGCCGCCGAGTGCCGCTGTTCGCAACTTGAACAGGAACATGTCGTCAAAAAATTATGATTCAGAAATACTCACACTCTGATCTCAAGTGACAACACTGTCACACATTTTTACAGCACAAGGAACACATGCTCACACAGACCGGCAGTGCGGGGAACAAGCGCCCACACTTTTGACGAGCTGGGCGTACTCTCTGGTTGAAGTCGGCTGATTGAAGTAATCACACTTCTGGCCAAAGACAGAAACAACAGCGAATTTGGGGGTACTTTGGGGGCCACTTGCAGGTACGGGTGGTTGATCAAACCACCCCCATCCCCTGTCTTGGAACAGCTTCGTTAACACAGGAAACAGGCCTGTTAAAACCCTCGCAAGACACTCGGGCAGTCGGGCAGAAGTCTCCGGCTCCTTTTCGGTCCATGATTGAGCACAAAGCCTTTCTGAACGCCTGGCCGCGTAAGGAGTACGCGGTTTTAAGTTCAGTGCAACATGTCATGTTCACGCAGGAGCGGTTGTGAGTTGTGTGCTGCGGTAGGTGAGAGCTGTCAGTCAGTTCATGTGCATTCATGATTGAAGATTTTTGGTCTCTTTTTAAATTTGTGCCTGCATTGCTCAAATCAGCTGGTTCAAAACTCAAGTGAGAAAGTAGCCCACAACTTCCACTTCTGTTACCAGCATGGCTGCGGCAGGACACTCCCCGGCTTCGGACTCTGCTGAGTCTGCGGCACCGGTGCAAGTGTACTGGACACCGAACATGGGTTGCCACATTCGTGTCTCCCTGGCTACTGGTGCTCCTGAGTACGACACCTACTTGAAGAGTGCTTCCGGGTGACCTCCACGCAGCGCTCCTGTAGCTTTCTATGAAGTTGAAGCTCGAAGATGTCCCTAGGCATCTTGGCCAACAGGACGTTTCAGCATACTTCCCACATGGGGAGACAGCCGTAACTAAGCTCCTGGAAGGCCAGCTTGCTTTCCTGCAGCATGTTCACCTCTACGAGGAGAACCACAAGGGCTCTTGCGTAGGTTCGAACCCAGGTTTGGAACTCGGATTCAAATCCAGGTTAAACCTAGGTTCCAAACCGGGTTCCCTGGGTTGTTGTTGTTTGCCTCTCCCCCCCTCAGAGAGCTCCGGGGAGGGAACGAGGAAACAACAACAACCCAGGAACCCAGGTTTGGAACCTGGGTAACCTGGGTTTGAACCTGGATTCCAAACCTGGGTTGTAGAACCTAGGTTTCAAACCTGGGTTCTAAGCCGGGGTACAACCTGGGTTCAAATCCGATTCAAACCCAGGTTTAAACCCAGGTTTGAAACTAGGTTCTAACCCAGGTTCGAACCCGCACAGAACAAGGAGAAAGCAAAACGCCTTGCTTCTCCACACACGAAGCAGAAAGCCACACACAACAGACAACAAGAATAAAACGTTTTCTTCACATACAACAAGGAGAAAGCCACGAAATCGCTTCAGGGGGGTGAAAAGCGATGAAAACAAACTAAATACAAGTGAAACGCCTTGCTTCTCCACACACCAGATGGAGAAAGCCACACAACAGACACAAGAAGAAAAAACGTCTTTTCACACACAACTCCACACGAAATCGCGTCAGAAGCGATGAAAACAAATTAAACAAGAAACGCCTTGCTTCTCTCACACAAGGAGGAGAAAGCCACACGCAATGTTCGGTTGCTGTGGAAGTACGAGTTCCTCTGCTGCTTTTTGGGATGCCTCACCAGCGAACACCTGGAAGAGCTGTCACCCTCCGGCTGAACTATGACAACACCAGCTGGACGGTTCGATCTTCGAAGGCACTTTCAGCAGCCCTTCGGCATGATAACAATATCAAGCTGGGCCGCTACATGGAGGTCTCTCTGGAGGATCTGCACTCCTACAGTGGCACCCGAGAAAGTTTTTCAGCTTCCTCATAGCGAACAGCAAGAGTCGCTTTTCCTTGTAGGTGGCACCGAAGCCGCTGACGTTCAACCGGTTCTTCGATTGGAACTTTGACACCAGCATCGAAGCCATTCAAGGACACATTCGCATTCCGGGAAATGTCTCGGAGGAGGCCCTGGGAGAGCGTCTGACCATCGAGAGATGCCGGCAGTTGGGACAAATTTTTCACGCTTCCTACAATTCAAACTATGAATCCATCCGGGAAGGTGGACTTCTTCTTTCTGCCGTTCGCTCTAGCGGACAGCGTCACCGCCTGGCAATTCACTTTGTCTATGCGGAGCAAAGATCGAACCAGCCGAAGTATCTTCTGGAGGAGCCGGCAACCGTTGCAAGCACATGGCAAAGAGAAGACCAAAGAGAAGAACATGGAAAGCTCACTACATGATGAGGAAACCATGCCTCCAGACATTTCGAAGTCGTTCAAGGCAGCTGCAAGTGCCGCCTTGCAGAGAACGCTCCAGTGCCATCTTCACACGCAAGTCAAAGTATGCCGCGCTCATTGTCAACCTTGGCAGCTTCATTCGAAGCAAGAAGCAGAATAGCGCCGTCGATCTTCTCTGACTACCTTGATTTTGACTCTACCAGACGGAGTAGAGGTTCTTTGGTGAAGTCATTGGCCCAAAGCAAACCACATTTGTTTGTGTTATGTGAACTTCGGAAAGCACTCAGAAGCGTAAGTTCCTGGCAGGCTCGACACTTGTCGGGGTAGTTCATGAATCTTCCTTGCTTCCATGATTGTGGAAATCATCCAGTAAGACTTAAGATCGGCCAACAAGGCAACCGTGATGATTTTCCAAAGGCCGTTTCAACATCAACACCGACCTTACGAGGGCAGCCGACAGAATCAGAGTCTGTGTGTTCCCCCTCAACAGCAACACAGCAGCGACCAAGAATGCAGGCGCATGAGCGTCATTGGAACCATGTGCGCAAACTGCCTCCACAAACACTACCACTGTTGAGGGCCATGGACTGCTCGGGAAAAACCTGTCTTCCAGAGGCAAAAAAGAGAACCTAGAAGTAATTCGAGGGTTGCAGACCATGAACCTGGCCTTGGACAAGTTTTTGATGCCAACGGACCCAACCATTCTTGGCAACCCTACCTGCGGACCCTGGCATTTTGCCTTGAACTGACCCTGGACCGCGATTTTTTTTCTCGGCAAAAAGCGCGGACCTGGGTTCGAACTTTTGGGACAATTTCTTAGGACAGAGGGGGCTTTGGAAACAGAACAGGCAAAACTGGAAAAGGGAGAACCACAAAAAATGTCCGTTCTCTAAACTACTTTGAAAGAATGCAGAGCAGTGCGAACGGCTCTCTTTTTTTCCGCAGAGATTGCTTGGTAGGATGCAATGCGTCAGCGAGGCATTGCTCGCATGAGAAAGGAAAACGACGGCAAAGCGATGCCGAGCTATTCCCCCAGGGCGTGGAGGGTGGGTCAAAAATTTAAGTATGCTGTGCGACAGTCTGTTGAGTAACGCGTTGTGAGTTGCTATGTGCCAGAGCCAGCGGCGCGGAGCGGCACATCTTTCAACACTACTTAGAAAACACAGTTGAAACAAAAAACCAACTCACAACAAGCGTTCTCTAAACTACTTTGAAAGAATGCAGAGCAGTGCGAACGGCTCTCTTTGTTTCCGCAGAGATTGCTTGGTAGGATGCAATGCGTCAGCGAGGCATTGCTCGCATGAGAAAGGAAAACGACGGCAAAGCGATGCCAAGCTATTCCCCTTCTTGAGGTGCATCCCGCAATCTCTGTCTGGAAAATGCCCTCACCGCGCGAGATGAAGGGTGTACCTGCGGGCTCAGCATGCGTGCAGAAAGGGAGAGAAAGAGAGANCGCAATCTCTGTCTGGAAAATGCCCTCACCGCGCGAGATGAAGGGTGTACCTGCGGGCTCAGCATGCGTGCAGAAAGGGAGAGAAAGAGAGAGAGAAAGAGTGAAAAACACCCAGAGCAAAAAAGCATTGCCGCGCAGCTTTTTCACTGAAGGCTAGCGAAGCATTGCGTGCTGAGCGTCCTCTAAGCGCCGAGGCCATGGCATGGAAGCGCCATGCAGTGTCACGCAGTGCGATGCAGATGCAAGCTGTGCCAGGCTGATTCTGGCGCGCTCAGCGGAGCGGTGCGCGAGAAAGGCAATGTTTCCCCGGCTGAGCTTGTCTGCCCGGCGGCGCTGTAGCAGTGCATCCTGGGTGCACTGCGTAGGGAGCGAGGCTGTTCATGTGCGAAGCACTGGCCCAGCCACGCCAGTACGAATTTGCTTTCCTGGCGCAGATGAATTTCTGCTCGGCGCGGGTCTGCGAGGCGTACCCATTGGTGCTTGTGNCGAGGCTGTTCATGTGCGAAGCACTGGCCCAGCCACGCCAGTACGAATTTGCTTTCCTGGCGCAGATGAATTTCTGCTCGGCGCGGGTCTGCGAGGCGTACCCATTGGTGCTTGTGCGATGGCGGCACTAGAGGTACATCTGCCTTGCTTTTGATCTTGAGATTGCCTACAACAAAAAGCTGTGCGTGGCGTGGCAGCCACGTGCCCGAGGGCGTGCGAGTTAGTTTGGCTGTGCTATCAAGGCATTCCACAAAGGAGCTCCACATGCTCGGCGCGATGCTGTGCAGAGTGCCNAAGCTGTGCGTGGCGTGGCAGCCACGTGCCCGAGGGCGTGCGAGTTAGTTTGGCTGTGCTATCAAGGCATTCCACAAAGGAGCTCCACATGCTCGGCGCGATGCTGTGCAGAGTGCCTTCGGCGCTATGCAGATCTTTATAAAGCGGTGCCATAAACGGCCGCATATGTTTGCTAAGAGAGGTAGCCCAGTTAAGAAGACCTAGCGCCGCTTCTAGATCTTTGCGTTGCACCTTGCTGTGCTGCTGCAATGACATGAGCTGCTCTCGCAGCTTTTGGAGCTTTGCGAGCCTGAGTTCCACCGTCTCTGCGTCGGTGCGGAAATGCCACCCGCACCAGGTGACACTCTGCGAGAACTGGGCCTTCTTCCAACTGATGGGGGCATGCAAGGCAGAGAGCAATGCTACTATTAGGGCGGCGCCTATATCTTTATCTATAAGGCGAAGCAGTGCCAGCAGATCATCTACGTAGAGCCACGCGCGATGTGCGTGATCACAAAGCAGTGCGTGCATGCAGCGCAATATGAGGCTGCCAGNCGAAGCAGTGCCAGCAGATCATCTACGTAGAGCCACGCGCGATGTGCGTGATCACAAAGCAGTGCGTGCATGCAGCGCAATATGAGGCTGCCAGTGCGTTGCCACCAATATGCAGAGAAACGCGCACCGAAATGGCAGACCGTATAGTAGCACAGTGCTTCGCCGACCCTGAACAGGAGGGTACCTTGGTCATCAGGGTGTACCTTGCAGCATTTGTGCGCTGCCTTGAAGTCGAGAGATAGGGCAAAGAACTGTGCGTAGCAATCGTCGCTGAGAAANTCGCCGACCCTGAACAGGAGGGTACCTTGGTCATCAGGGTGTACCTTGCAGCATTTGTGCGCTGCCTTGAAGTCGAGAGATAGGGCAAAGAACTGTGCGTAGCAATCGTCGCTGAGAAACGTGCGTTGCACATCTGATGCTGTAGGCAGGCTAACATGCTCCGGCAGATGCACTGCGGGGTTCAACCCACACACCGAGCTGTCGAGCACAAGTCTCGGGTCTCGCCCCTCGGCCATTACTATGTTTAATTTGCCTATAGCTGTGCCGCTGGGCCATCGTTGCCGTGCCTGGCTTTCTGAGCCCATAAATTGCTTCACAAATCCTTTATCAATTTCCTCCTGTACCANCTCGGCCATTACTATGTTTAATTTGCCTATAGCTGTGCCGCTGGGCCATCGTTGCCGTGCCTGGCTTTCTGAGCCCATAAATTGCTTCACAAATCCTTTATCAATTTCCTCCTGTACCAAATTGCTGAGCAGTGCTGGGTTATTTTCTGCGGCCAGCCAGTTGCCCCTGCAGTGCTCAAGCGATGCAGGGCTGAAATCATGCGAGAAATCCAAGGAGTCCTGTGCTGGCGGCCATTGTCCACTGCCCGGTAGTGGCCCGAAAGCACCTGTGGGCACCCCCTCGTCTAAGATGATGGGTAGCTGTGCGTCTCTATCTTGTATTGTCTGTGCGAGGCACTGCAGTACGTTGAGTCGAAAGGGCTGGCCTTCCGATATGCACTGAGGTCCGACCGCGCAGTGCCCCGCCAAGCACGTGTTTGTTCAGGCAGTCGCTCAGCTCAGCCTTTTAGCTACTGTTCACTCGCAGCCGTTTTTGCTCAAACTCTCTGCTTTANTTTCATAGGTATGGCTACTCCCGCACAAGCGTTCAGCGATGCATCGGACGCACTTTCCGACTTGCTCGCCAGCATGCAGGTTCCGCCAGACCTTTGCCGCGCACTGGAAAGCACAGGCATCGAATCGGTACCAGATTTCGCTTTCGCATACAATAGCACAGCAGATTTGGATGTCTTCCTGTCAGACAAGTATGATGAGCTCTGGCTCGGCCTAGGTATCACAGACCCAGCGCACAGCCCTGCGATGGCTCGGCTTAGGCGCGCATTGAAGAGAGCACAAAACCTTACTGANGTCTTCCTGTCAGACAAGTATGATGAGCTCTGGCTCGGCCTAGGTATCACAGACCCAGCGCACAGCCCTGCGATGGCTCGGCTTAGGCGCGCATTGAAGAGAGCACAAAACCTTACTGAGCTGGCGGATTCACCGGCCACTGCCAGCTCTTCTGCCCCACCCGCCCCTGCCTCCTTGAACGCCTGGGCGGAGCATGCACCGCCACGCCTAGACACATCTAGCATTGCGCAGCTCGTGAAGGATTTCCACACCAACTATCCAGGTGAGCACTTAGACAGTGACGCCATGCCCAGCGTCCGCCTCTTAAGCAGAGTGCACCTGTGGTTCTCGCCAGGAAACTCCATTAGCTGGGTGCCCTGGCAGTTGCGCCTCTCAGAGAAGCAGTATCAAGAACTCATAGAAAGCAAGGCCTCGCGAACCATTCGCACGGAAGCCGCATTTCTCAGCACGGCACTGTTTGACGACACCCCTGAGATGCCGGTGGATCACCTCCGCCTCAGCCCTGCATGGCTCAGCAGAGTCCAAACAGTGTTCCGCAACGCCATCGCACTGTGCAAAGGCGCACATCTGCAACGCCTTAAAGCATACGATAAGAAATTCTAGATTGGGCCACACAAACGCCCAGCGACGCATCGCTACGCACAGTCACCACCCAGGAATTGGTGGCAGCAGATCGCAAACTATGGCGGGAGATATCCCTCCTGCACAGCACANGCGACGCATCGCTACGCACAGTCACCACCCAGGAATTGGTGGCAGCAGATCGCAAACTATGGCGGGAGATATCCCTCCTGCACAGCACAGGTTGGTCCCTCGATGACGCTTTGCACGAAATGACCAGTGTGCGATCGGATGTGGGCAATTTACTACAGCTACGAGCCAGACCGCCGCCACCACCGCAAAAACCCCCGCCCCGCACTCCGGGACAGAAGGGGTTGGGAAAAGGCAAAGGCAAGGACAAAGGAGCCTGGCAAACGCAAAACGCCAGGCGATGGCACCGCACAGGAGATCAAAACCTCAGACCTTGTGCAACAGCATGGCAACAAAACCTTCTGCATCCGATTTAACAAGGGACACTGCCGCAACGCACAGTGCAAATACCTCCACGCATGCGCATTTAAG
>BGNK01004656.1:18070-49669 GCA_003297005.1 Symbiodinium sp. clade A Y106 | reverse complement strand
ACACCATAACCAAGTCTGCTTCTTGCAGCTCGAGTCCTTGCGACTGCACATCCGGATCCAAACTGCTCAACAGTTTCGAATACTTATGTTGTTCAGACTCAATCTTTCTCACAATCTCAAGGATAGTTGGCGCTTTCACCGTCTGATTGGCCAACTGTGATCTGAAATAGAGACATTCAGACCGAGATTTCAGGCAAAACTCCTTGGATAANAGTTGGCGCTTTCACCGTCTGATTGGCCAACTGTGATCTGAAATAGAGACATTCAGACCGAGATTTCAGGCAAAACTCCTTGGATAACAATCTCAGAGCCACAAATCCCGATTGCTGGTGATTGCTGGTAAGAAGCCGCTCCTTCCACATAGTTCTGCAGAATCAGAGAACTCTTGTCATGGCCTGCAAAGGTCTGCCGCAAGATGTCAACAACCGTATCGATCTCTTCTGCTGCTCAACAGTCAGCATATCCTGACCAAGGACTGCCTCATCCTTTGTCCGAACAGCATGCATTTGCTCATTCGGAAACACCTCAGAACCCAATCCGACCAGCTGGTCAGCTTCTCCATCCAAGTGAAGAAGCCTAAAGCTTCTGAAATCCTATCCACTTGTCCGATTTAGCAAAGACATCTCTCTCCGCATCTTGCGAGTCTCTTGGTGGCGGTGGTGGTGGAGACCTACCCGGCGGGCTCGGAGTACTTCTCCGATAGGATTCCAAAACAAGACTGAGGCAACTCATTGCCACCATTCGGAAACGCAGCCACAGGAGGTTGAGGCAATACACTACTACTGGCAGCGCCAGTGAGCAGGGTCAAACTGGTGTCCTGAGACACTCGGCTGTCCAAAGGGAACAAAGCAAGGCGTGTCAGGTCACCCTGCGCAGAACTGGACCATATCCAGTTGGTCCGGGTGGAGTTCTCTCCCTTTCCGACCCAGCACTTCCAGCTCCTAGAGCTGCACACCCACCTTTCTGTTCCTCTACGGACTTGTCCTCCAAAAGCACAAGCTCTGCTACCACGTGAAAAACTTAAGGTCCCTCCTAGACCTTTTTTCTCTTGGAAGAACACAGTCACGACAACATAGCGGACAGCTGCAAGTCTTTTTCACTCAAACAGTCACGGAGTGCAGAGTTCACACGTAAGTGGAAACGAATTCAAACAAACGAGTTTGCGTATTGGGCATTGACCACACAAAGATTTAAATCTTGTGGTTTGAACATAGCGCTGAGGATCCTTCGGAGTCCTCATCACCAAAACAAGTACACTTTGAGATCGAAGAGATTCTCAAATGTACTTTCAAATCATTAGGGAAGGTTTCCTGAAACCGTTCCCGAAGCAAAACACTCACAAACACTCATCACAAGCGGCTAACGTTCATGATCTTACACATTTAATGAAGCTCTCTCGAGAATTGGAAGACCTCCCTCTCAAGTCCTCTTAAAGTCTCTTTTCAAGCTCCCTTCAAGCCTCTGGTGAGATCGCCCTTCTCAAGCTCCCTTGAAGCTCTTGAAGCCCTTCTTGAATTGCATCCAGAGCTCTGGAAGCCAGAATTCGAAGAAAGCTTGGTCGATGTTTGAAGTCGTGTTCGATCTCTGAAATGGGGCCCGTCACTTTCTACGGGCAGAATTTCATTTATTTTGGATCTTGAGCTTTTCTCATACACACTTTGGAAGAGATATTGAACAGAAAGACGCGAAATTCGGGAGCGAAACAGTTGTCCATCTTTGTTTTCTAAGCTGCTGCTACAGCGCAAAATTCCATTTAATATCTCTTCGGGTGAACAAATTTCTCATGTTTTTGAAGATTTTGTTTTCCAATTGTTGTTGGAACTTTGACCATTTTTTGAAGACAGTCTTCAAGTTCCCTCAAGCAGATCCAGCCAGAATTCTTGAATGGAGGTTTAAGTCGCTTTTCAATCGGTGGCGCAGAGTCCCTTGGAACTCCAAATATATCGTCTATAAAGAATTTTTTGGTTTCGTTTGACTGTTGCAATTTTCATTTTTTGAAGCTTGCGTGTGGCTTTCTCCTCTTTGTGTGTAGAAGCAATGCGTTTTTCTTGCATTTAATTTGTTTTCATCGCTTTTAACCCCCTAAAACGATTTTCCTGTGGCTTTCTCCTTGTTCTGTGTGAAGAAGAAGTTTTTTTTTGTCGTGTGGCTTTCTCCTTCTTGTGTGTGCAGAAGCAAGGTATTTCACTTGTATAATTTGTTTTCATCGCTTTAAACCCTCTGAAGCGATTTCATGTGGCTTTCTCCTTGTTGTGTGTGGAAAACGTTTTTATTCTTGTTGTCTGTTGCATGTGGCTTTCTGCTTCTTGTGTGTGGAGAAGCAAGGCGTTTTACTTGTTTTGAGAAGAGGCTTCAAGCTTCCTTTTCAAGTTCTCTCTTGTCAAGTCACCTCCCTTTTCTGCCCTCTCGGGGGCTTCTCAAGCCCCCTTCAAGAAGCACTCCCTTCTCAAGCCCCCTTCGCCGAACTATGATGGAGCATGCCCCACAAGAACGATCTGCACGAGAAGACCGCAGGTTTTACTTGTTTTGAGAAGGGGCTTCAAGCTTCCTTGTCAAGTTCTCTCTTGTCAAGTCCCCTTAAAGCCCCCTGAGACGCCCCCCCTTCTCAAGGGGCTTGAGAAGGGGCTTGAAGCCCCCTTCGAGAATTAGACGCCCCTTCTCAAGCCCCCCTTGAAGCCCCTTCTCAAGCCCCCCTTCAAGCCCCCTTGAGAAGCTCCCTTCAAGCCCCATGGAGAAGCCCCCCCTTTTCAAGCTCCCTTCAAGCCCCCCTTCAACCCTTCAACCTTCTGCCCTCCCCCCCCCCGGGCAGGGGGCTTCTCAAGCCCCCTTCGAGAAGGGGGGGCTTCTCAAGCCCCCCTTCGCCGAACTATGATGGAGCATGCCCCACAAGAACGATCTGCATGAGAAGACCGCAAGGAAGCATGCAACACAGGCAAACTCCGCGCGAAGCCGTGTTTGCTCATTGTCAAGGGAGGTGGGCCCATAGAGGTCATCGCCACACAGAAGTCAAGACAAGAGAAACAAGCTAAGAAGGTGCATAGATCGTCTGTTGCACCAGTTTCATTTTTTGTTTGAATGGACACTTCTCGAGAAGGATGGACTCGCCTTGCGGTGGAGGAGTGTGCTGTTACGCATGGAAGACATACCAACTCCAACGCAGTTAAGGTGAACGTTTCGATCTTTTTTGTGCGGTCTGCAAGCATGGTGCCGAGCGTCGTCTTAACTGGTGTAAGAGTTGCAGGCTCTTGCATTCTTCCCACATCTGCACGACTGACGGCAGACGAAGAGCTTGAAGGGGCTAATAACGCGTCTCTGAAGTTGGAAGATCTGCTGCGTCTTTAATGCCGCGGTCCGTATCAACCGTAAACCAAAGCCATCTAGTATTGTTCGAAGAAGTCGAGAAAATTCTGAGAGACTAATTGACGTGAAACACAGCTGTTGACTTCATCTTGCGTCGACATATTGTTCTCCAGTTTGCGCCATAGCTGGGACTAACTGTGCTTAAAGTGCGAAAAGGCAATGTTTTTCTTTGTTGGTGACAGCGGCAACTTTTTGAGCTCCAACACGATTAAAAGAGAGCTGACGTCCAACCTGAATGAGTTGACTCACACGTCCTGTTGAAAAGTTTGATTGATTTCCGTTAGATTGATTTCCGTAGTCCTTGAGAGACAGAATCCCAACCACACGTCAAACTTGAATGAGTTGACTGACACGTTCTCTTGAAATCTGAGTTTGTTTTCGGTAGTCTTTGAGAGATACAGAATCCGGACCTGCCGGCAAAGCCGCTTTGACACGGTATTTACGATACAAAACGAGGGTCGGTAGTTCATGGGGGGGTTACCATATATAAATATAAATATAAATATATATATATATATATATATATCTGCAAATATATATATACATAAATAGCAGTATGATTATTACTACGTAGTATGATATAGGATCCTTAGCAAGCCCTGGTATTGCCCTGAATCAGCGTTTTTCATGATCTTTGCTCCCCAGACCTGGCTCACAGCCAGAGTTCATGGCTCCGTTGTTTGACTTTTTTTACAGCTCCCCGGTTTAGTGAAGCCGGCGGAAGCATTCCATGTGTCCGGATGGCCCCTGGCGCCTTCACCACGGTCCTCCTGGGAGCCTCGGCAGACTATGCTGCCGTAGTACCCTTATGCCTTCATTCGCAAGCCGAAGATCCCGATAAACTTAAGTTTCGGGGTGGTGGCCGCTCATGGCAGGTAATCATAGTAACATAGTCTGCATGGTTGTGGTATTCATAGCAATGGTAAGGATGATAGTTACAGAAAAAACTTACGTGGTATTATTATATTTTAGTATATAGCACTAATTTTTTGTATATAATATACAGGACTACAGTACTATATATTATTATATAGTGGAAGAAATTATATCGTGTCAGAAGTTGTATATTACGCCCAAAGCCCCGAAGCTCCTCCGAGGGCTCTGGATCACCAGCCGAGCCGTGCGGCCCTCCCGAGAAGATTTTGGGCAACTCCAAGGGACAGAGGCGGACCCTCTTGTGGTGCAACGATTAAGGTTTTACGGGTCCCTTTTGAAATTCAAAAAGGTTCCTTAAAGGTAAGGGCTTTGGGGGGTTTAGGGTCTAGGGCTTAGGGTTTGGGGTTTAGAGTTTAGTGGCTTAGGGTTTCGGGTCTAGCGTCCTGAGGCACTAGGGTTAAGGGATTGGGCTCTATGGGCACATCAGGTTACGGGTTGCGTTTAGGAGTTTAGGGGTATACGGTAGATCACACAAGGTTCGAACCGCTGGTTTCTACCGAAAACTCCACAAGCTGAAAAGCAGCTCAGGTGGCGCCTCCAGATGACCTCCAGATTCGCGAGGCCTCTCGCTTCTGACACGAAACCCTAGACCCACTCCCCTAAACCCTTTAAACCCCTGAAACCCGAACCCTAAGCCCTACACCCCCGAAACCCTGAACCCTGACGCCCTAAACCCTTCTGACACGCACCGAGGGTTTGTTTTGATGGGTTTTGCAGGCTGTAGGCTGCTGCTTCGAGGCCCAGTTCCGATCTGCGGAGGAAGGACTCGTTCTCGCTATAGCTTGGACTGCAGTATACTGCAGTACATCATCGTATGTTTTGGTATATGATATCGTATATTTTAGACTTTTTTGACCCCCCGAACTAGTCGATGCAGTTGGGTAACCAGGGTTCCTTTGCTGGCTTAGAAAGTGTGGCACGCTCGCATCTTTGGAATGAGCTTTTCAGTGTGCACCCACTGCCGTGTTCTGGGACTTGAAAGCCGGCAAGAAGCCCAAAGCCCTTTTCGGAGTAAGGTGTGGGAGTTAAGGCGTGCAGAGATCAGGGTCTCAGAGTTTCGGGGTGTTTGTTCAGGGTGGTAGGGGCTGGGGGGAATCCAGCTGTTTTGGGTGGAAACCGTGAAGCCCCGGGAATAGTCCACTGGCCTCAACTCACAAAGCAGAAGCCCAGAGCAAGTTGAGCCCTCTTGCAAGGCAGGGGCAGCTTTTCTGCAAGGCGGAAGCGAATCGGTGGCCCGGCGCAGCTTAGAGGGTTTAAGGCGTGAGGGTTCAGCTAGTGCTAGACCTTAAACCCTAAACCCTAAACCCTGAACCCTAAACTCCAAACCCTAAACCCAGAACCCAGAGCTGAAGATTTGCATGGACGCCCCCTTGCATCGTGTCAGGGACTGTCATGGCCATGCCTTTGAAGTGACGTGCAGGCTTTGGGGCTTAAGGAGTACCCAGAGAGCCCAATACCCCTTAATTCAGGAATACCTTAAATGATTAGGGGCTTCATGTTTTGATTTAAGCCATATTCCTTAATTAAACGGTAGTGGGCTCTCTGGGTAATGAGTCTTGCTGTCTTTAGGGACAGTGCAGTCATCATAGTTTCTTGCTTGGGTCTAGGGTTTATGGTTCTTAGTTCTTGCAGAGGCTTTAGTATTTCAGGATGTAGGGTTTGGGGCTTTAAGGGTTGGGTATAGGCCTTCACCGAAAGAGTCTTCGGCATTCGGCAGATCTGCCAGACGTCAAAGCGAAATGCCCGGAGACGTCTCCATGTTTCTAACGGATGGCAAAGACATGCTGCACACCAATCCTAAACATCCGCCACCTTGTTACGCGAGAGGGTTGAAAGCCTTTGCATCGTATTCAATGCCTCGCGACGCACCCGCACCTTGACGCCGGGTAGGGTACGAGGTAAACCTGATTCTTCCCTGAGCTGAGGTTCGCTTTGTGAAGTGCGCAGCTAGGGGCACTAGTAATTACAGCAGGGTTTTTGGGGACATTCTGGTGTAGCTATACAGAGACTGTCAGGGAATACTATCCCGTTCTGAGTTGCTGCTTGACTCATCGAAGTCACCAGCATAATCCCAGTTTCCGGAACCTGAAAGTCCACTCGAGGCAAAAATTTCTAGAGTTGGGCTTCTAGGGAATGAAACCAGACTGACGCCCTTGACATTAAACTTACCTTTGGTTAGTAGGGAATGGAAGAATGGTAGTAATAGTAGTTATCATTGTACCCCATTCCTCCATTCCCTACTAACCAAAGGTAAGTAAAGGGGAGGAATTGGGTTCTTTGCCGGCTTGCTTGGACTTCTCATGGACTGGATGGCTTGACTCAACGCTGGAGTCATCTCAACTTTTCCTATCGATACTTCTGGAGGCATCCAGGGCATCTAGCATGCACGGCACTGCAGTACAGGCCTTAAGAGCAAGGCACTTTGGGCGCCGTTACTACGCATGTGACGCATGAACTGAACTAAGTCCTGCCAACTTATGGATTCGAAGCCTTGTGCTCCATCGAGCTCCCTTGCAGCCCAGGCTGGCTACCCTCACTGCGATGGACTTCCGGGCAATGGCAGCCACGTCGCTAGGGCTCGAGAAATGGTTTTTAGGCCTTTCACAGTTGCCGTCTATTGTTATAATCAGGGTACTACGTAGAAGAAGGGTCCTACAATCAGGGTATCATAAGGGTACTATAGGGTTTCAGGTTTGAGGGACACTGGCTTACAAGAAGCGTGGAGGTCATTGACACGCCGCTCGTCATCAGAACTAGCTGCACGTGGCATGGGCATCCAGGGCTGCAGGCCCGTGCCTAGAATTCGAAGCGCTAAGAAGCTAGACCTCGTCCCCGCCGCCCCTGGGCAGGTGGCCCTCAAGAAGCCAATCTCTTTCCAAGGCCAGGCATAGATGCCGGGTGTTGCCCGTTCGGGGAAGAATCAGGGCTGTGGGTTTATCGAGACATCTTGCGCAGAGAGGCACGTGCCGTAGAGTGGCCAAGTCGACGAGTTTCAGAGCACAGAAATACCGGTTGAACTGTTGAACCATGTTTCGAGAGCTACCGCTTGAGCCGACGAACTGCCCGTGCAGGCAGCTTGATCTTGATGGGTGAGATCCAGATCACTGCTGTGCAGGAGTTGGATGGGCCCTGCATCTCGGGCTGCAGGAGACTGAGACCTAAGTCCGCAGAGTTGCACTTCGGTGTTGCGGCATGATGGAGGTTTCATGGTCTTTGGGAGCATGACGGTGATGTCCGCGAATGCCAGCTTCGTGGGCTGCAGAAGCACGTGGCAGGCAGGGGCATGTCGGTAAAGACCCTTCAATGTACTGCTGCGTGCTGCGAGGGGTCACCCGCACATACAACACACGACACGCAACACGCAAGACACAAGGCACAAGGCACAAGGCACAGTATACAAACCATAAGACACACGACACAAGGCGCACGAAACCAGTCACAAGCCACAAGACGCGACACAAGACACAAGACACGCGACACAAGACACACGACGCACGGCACACGACACAAGACACAAGACACAAGACACAAGACACAAGACACAAGACACAAGACACAAGGCACAAGTCACAAGGCACAAGACGCAACGCACAAGATACAAGACAGACGACACATGACACAAGACACAAACCACAAGACGCACCACACAAGACACAATACATAAGACCCAAGACACCAGACACACTGCTCACCGCAGCCACAGACAGAGACAGACGGACGGACGGACGGACGGACACACAGACAGACACACAGACACACAGACTGCTGCCCCCCTCGAGGGCGAGTCGGAAGCTTTTCTCGGAAAAGGAGGCGGTTTGTTCATCGAGCGAGATTTCATGGTCAGCCACAGCGACGTCAAGTTCCAAAGCTGCAGAGCGCCACGAGGCCAGTTTTGCAGATGGGAGATGTTGGCGTGACGAAACTTGCAGGCTGTTGGTGTGAAATCTCTTCCCTTTGCTTATTCAATGATCGCTCTTTGGGGTTTTCTTACGAAACCCTTTGTGCTGCCTTTTGTGGCGTCCAGTCTACTTCACAGTCGAGAAACAGAAGGAAGACCATTCCAAGGCATAGGCCTTGACTCGCCCCCGCAGTTCCTTTCTGCTAAACCCTAAACCCTAAACCCTAACCTCTCAGGTGGCGGCCTGTACACTCGAGGCTTCTCCCAAGAGGCAAGCACGGTGACCTTCGAGAACTGCACGGCTGCGAGAAATGGAGGAGCTTCGTATCATCTTGAGTGCTCTCTAGGGTGATTCGTCGCGTAGTTGAAGGCCTGATTCGAGATATCTTTGTTTGATTTCAAGGCAGCACTTCGAGGGTTGATGAGGCGACACCTATTGAATGAATGTAGCCTCTCGGATGGCGTCGCTGAAACAAGCAGCCTTGCCTTTGGTTTCGTTGAAAGCCTTTTACACGGCTTCATGGCTGCTCTGGTATGTAGGTAGGAAGCAGCATGCAAAATTTAAAGTAGCAGGGGCTGTTAGAGAAATCGTGGGGCCACCGCAAGGCGACTGTTGAACCGCTGTATACACTATGAATCTGAGCGAGTGCTGTCAACCCAGATGCTACAGCCACCGCAGGCGGTGCGCACGTGGAGAACAGTTTCAGACAGGGCCCCAACAGCTCTGCCATCTTCCGCCGCTGCACTGCGGACAACCACGGAGCCTGGGCGGCATAGCCTCAGCCCCATAAGCTGTCCAGCGCGGAAGCTTACCGAAAGCTGTAGCTGCAACAGCTGGTGGTAGGCCTCAAACGAAGCCAAGACATGTGTTTTGGGTGGAAGCTTTAAATGCTACTTTTCAGCACTCTGCAAGCGAATTCCACACCCGACATGCAGAAACACGTTCCAATGTTGGTCCCCTTGAGGAGGCGGTCTCTATGCCAGCAGCTACGTGCAGGAAGCCGGCAGTTCGGTGGTTTTCGAGAACTGCTCGGCAGTTGTCCGTGCCTTTGGCAGCCGATGTGCGTGGGTTGGGAACCCTCTGCGGGTCTCGTGGTTTTGCTCGTGGCGGCATCAATCAGCCAGTTGAGATGCGGTTCGGGGTCCATGCTTCGGATGTCGGTGTTCCCTGTATTTGGCCTTCTGAAGGGCTAATTTATGAATGAAGAAAGACAAATGACAAGAACGCAGTGAATGTAATGCGTGCTTTCTTTCTTTCATCGTTTCTCATGCGGATTTCGTTCCCCTTTTGCTTCATTGAAATAAGACAAACACGCGTTCCTTGCGTTCGCTTGCTTTGTTTCAATCATTGTTTGCAAAAGACTCGCTTCATATTATAGAAAGAACGAACGTCATGGGTGTCACTCTGTGGTTTATCCAAAGGTGAAACAAAGGGTAAAGGATGCACACCTTTGTTTCAACGAAATACACACCACACAGTTCACTCATTAGATTTCCAGTTGTCTGGATTTTTAACATAAAAATAGGTGATAGAAGAGAACAACTAACTTTGTAATATAAATCTGGTCGCCTTTACTCTGAGCACTTGGAAGACTTAAATTTCGGAACTTGCTGCTTCCCGCCAAGGCGACGGCGGCGGTGCATACCTGCTGAACAATTTCACCCAGGGCCGCAGCAGCTCTGCCGTCTTCCGCAGTTGCGGTGCGAGAGAGAACGGAGCCTTGGCNCGACGGCGGCGGTGCATACCTGCTGAACAATTTCACCCAGGGCCGCAGCAGCTCTGCCGTCTTCCGCAGTTGCGGTGCGAGAGAGAACGGAGCCTTGGCAGGGGTGTCTATCGACCGTGACAGCCTCCGGCCCAACCCCTCCTCTCAGCGGGAACGGCCGTCGCTCTTTCTCTTGGGCGGTAGCTGCAACAGCCGGACGAGCCGGTGGTGCCTCTTTGCAGGGCCAGTTGCGAGAATCCTAGACAAGATGCGTGTTTACGGTAGAAGCTTTAAAGGGTCTTAAATGCCACTTGTCAGCACCCTGTAAGCGAATTCCACACCCGACATGTTGCAACGTTGGTCCCCCAAGGAGGCGGTCTCTATGCCAGCAGCTACGTGCAGGAAGCCGGCAGTTCGGCGGTTTTCGAGAACTGCTCGGCAGTTGTCCGTGCCTTTGGCAGCCGATGTGCGTGGGTNTAGTGTTACTGATGCGAGATGCGGTTCGGGGGCCGTGCTTCGGATGTCGGTGTTCCCTGTCTTTGGCCTTCTGAAGGGCTTTCAGAATCGGCCTTTTCTGGTGGCATTTCAAGCGGCGACTTCTGAGGAGACGACATTGTGTAAAACAGGAGGAAGTGCCAGGCCACGGCATAGCTCTTAGCACCAGGAAGACTTGAATTTCGGAATGGACTGCTTCGAATCCCCTTGCTGCTTTCCGCCAAGGCGACGGCGGCGGTGCATACCTGCTGAACAATTTCACCCAGGGCCGCAGCAGCTCTGCCGTCTTCCGCAGTTGCGGTGCGAGAGAGAACGGAGCCTTGGCAGGGGTGTCTANCGACGGCGGCGGTGCATACCTGCTGAACAATTTCACCCAGGGCCGCAGCAGCTCTGCCGTCTTCCGCAGTTGCGGTGCGAGAGAGAACGGAGCCTTGGCAGGGGTGTCTATCGACCGTGCCAGCCTCCGGCCCAACCCCACCTCTCAGCGGGAACGGCCGTCGCTCTTTCTCTTGGGCGGTAGCTGCAACAGCCGGAAGAGCCGGTGGTGCCTCTTTGCAGGGCCAGTTGCAAGAATCCTAGCCAAGATGCGTGTTTACGGTAGAAGCTTTAAAGGGTATTAAATGCCACTTGTCAGCACCCTGTAAGCGAATTCCACACCCGACATGTTGCAACGTTGGTCCCCCAAGGAGGCGGTCTCTATGCCAGCAGCTACATGCAGGAAGCCGGCAGTTCGGCGGTTTTCGAGAACTGCTCGGCAGTTCGTGCCTTTGGCAGCCGATGTGCGTGGGTTGGGAACCCTCTGCGGGTCTCGTAGTGTTACTGATGCGAGATGCGGTTCGGGGGCCGTGCTTCGGATGTCGGTGTTCCCTGTCTTTGGCCNTGTGCGTGGGTTGGGAACCCTCTGCGGGTCTCGTAGTGTTACTGATGCGAGATGCGGTTCGGGGGCCGTGCTTCGGATGTCGGTGTTCCCTGTCTTTGGCCTTCTGAAGGGCTTTCAGAGGCGAATTTTGCATGCTGCCTCCCGGCCAGTTGCTGGCGGTGGTGCGCTCGTGAAGAATTTCACGCAGGGCCTCAACAGCTCCACCATCTTCCGCAGCTGTCATGCGCGAACTGAGGGAGCCTAGGCAGCAGTGGTCCGTTGACCGTCGCCAGTCGGAGGGTGTTTGGAGGCTATGAAGGAATTCAAAAAAAGCCTATGGGTTTTTTTTGAACCTGTGAACATCGTTTTCTTTTGTTGTTTCCTTGGATGCGGTGCCTTGAAGAGCTGGTGGTGATGGAAAGTTGCAAGGCATCAGGCTTTGACGGGCTCTTGGCGGATTTCCCGGCCTCAGCCGGGGGTTTCCACAGCGTTTTACAGGACTAAACGGCCCCAAAAACCTCAGCCTTTTACCCTAAACCCTAAACCCTAAAAGCCCTAAACCCCAAGCCGTAGAGTCCCTTTTCAGTATCTTGCTGCTCCAAGGGGGCGGCCTCTTTGCCAGCAGCTACCAGCAGGAAGCCGACAGTGCGGCGGTCTTCGAGAACTGCTCCGCAAACAGTGCCTAGGCACGCGAGGATGCAGATACTTTCGAATCAACCATCCGAACCGGGTGTCACGCAATGGGGATGCAAGTTGAGACGCAGGTGAGGGGGGCGAAGCAAAGGTTTCTTGTGTGCCCTCGGTCTTTGGTTTCTGAAGGTTCTGAGTTGCTGAAGCCTTTGGAAGCCTGCTTGTGCGCTGCAGCAGTGTGTAAAGTCGGAAGTCTGGCTGAGACAGGGCCATCAGAAACGATGAGAAGGGCCTGCGAGACCATAGAAGACAGATTTTAATCCCCTCAGGGTAACTGTTGAAGTGATGGTTCTGCCATTCCTCCCTGCAGCGAAGCTCACAGTTCTTTTATGGCTGGGCGCGGAAGCGAGTCTCACTCTGAACGTACACAAACAAGAACAAACGAACGAAAAAAACAAAGACACTAGCAAGACTGTACACTTTACACTGCTAGCGTAGATTCGTTGCACATGGCTCAAGAGGTTTACCTTTCGTAGCCTTCTTCTAAGCCAAAAAGGATACAGGAAACACACGTGTACAAGCCTACCTGAGGGAAACTATACAAGTGCCGGCAATCCCTTCATGTAGACAACACACCTGTCTAACCTGATACCTGGGCATGCAGCGAGAAGCATTTCAACACTCCTCCTTGCTAGAGCCGACAGGCAACTAGCACACACTGCACTATTTACAGCATGCCGGTTCCTGGGACCTCTAGCTTTGAACCTTGGCTTGCCTTTAGAGGCCTGTGCAGTGGCGGTCTTTGCAAACACGGCACAAGTTGCGGGTAGTTAAGGGTGTATTACGCCTTAAACCCCAACAAGTCTGATCTAGAGGCCAGCTGGGTCATCAGTCCAGTTCGCCCACTTGCATGACGAAACAAGACTTTCTCGAGGATATCCAAGATTGTACATACAAGTGCACTTAAGGTAAAAAATTAAGGTTTCGGTTGGCCTGGCTGGTTTACCCCCAGCACACAAGCGAGTGCTTCAGGCCTTTTGCACACAGGTTCGGGATTTCGATTACCGATTAATTCGGGTCACCTAAACCAGTTAAGCTCTTACAGGGAACCGGCTTGGGCTGCTGCCAAGAGTAAGCTCATCACGACAGCTCCTCCTGGGCTGGAACCTCTTAATTGACACAGGGCAAAGTGCACATATGCTCTCATTGACTTGAGCGGCACTACCTGCTTTGCAAAAGAACGTGGCTGAGGCAAAAGGCTTCAACACACGGCCTACCCTAAGGGTGGTTGTGCTCCCTCTAAACTGCACCATCACTTGAGAGCGGACCTGATGCATCAACCAACTGAGTGGTTGGCAGCGCGGCAACCGCCTGACAGATGCCTTGAAGAACCTCGGGCGGGACAGTTGGCACTTGGCAGTGCGAGTTGAGGCTGCGTTGATGACTGCTCCTCCTGTTAAAACCAACTTCCCTAGCACCCACCTGCTGCAATGCCGACGCCTCATATCCACTAGCCTGTGAGACTGAACCCTCAGGAGTTCAGCCTCAGCATGCCTCAGCACGACCGGCTCTCTCCTGTTCCTCTCGCAAGCGCTGCTTCAACCCTTCAAGCTGTCGCGCCACTTCTGCTGGAATCGCATCATGCGGAATAGACGAGGACTCAGTGTTCGGNAGCGCTGCTTCAACCCTTCAAGCTGTCGCGCCACTTCTGCTGGAATCGCATCATGCGGAATAGACGAGGACTCAGTGTTCGGATGTCTGTCTGGAGACCCGTAGAGCAAAGGGGCCCTCCGCACTGGCGCCACTGAACAAAAGCACCTGACCTACATCTTGCACGATGCGGCCTCCTCTCTCGAGGGGCTGTAATGGTACTGTAGCGACTGCCTCGGGGGAGAAGTTAGCGGACTTGGTGCCCACGCTTGCGGAGATGGTTCTGCGCTCGCCGCGTCACCAAACAGCGACTGCACTCTTCCTAGCCAGCTGCTAGCAAAAGCCTGAGCCCCAGTTTGCATGACCGATGACGCCCGGTGCACCATCGAACTGGGCGTTTCAACGCCCTCAGCACTACTTCCAGGATTCGCTGCGGATGGGTTATGCCCTGCAGCGCCTGCTGCAACATTAACTTGAGAGCTGGCCATTCCTGCTTGTACGGCAGCCACACCCAAATTCTGAGTCACAGCAGTTGCACCACCATGCATCCCATGCGCATCGGCAAACTCCACGGTAGTTACTGCACTAGACACATCGCCAGCTGTACCCAAGCTTCCTTCTTGTCTTGCCATTCTTGCACCTCCTGTCCTATCTTGCTGTAGCAGCTGAGGGACAAGTGNTGGCCCTGACGACGTACTCATCATCAAAGTTTGCTGAGCTCCACCCCCAACGGGCTGCTCGAGCCCAGAGGGCGGTGGATCGACAGCTCCGGTGTTTGTGCCATTCACAATAGTTTGCGCATCCCCGCCTCCCTGCCCGCCAGGCTGAAAGGCCGGCACCGCTCCGGTTGCTTCTGGCCCAGGCGTTGGGCTCATCACCTGTTGAAGTGATGGTTCTGCCATTCCTCCCTGCAGCGAAGCTCACAGTTCTTTTATGGCTGGGCGCGGAAGCGAGTCTCACTCTGAAAGTACACAAACAAGAACAAACGAACGAAAAAACCAAAGACACTAGCAAGACTGTACACTTTACACTGCTAGCGTACATTCGTTACACATGGCTCAAGAGGTTTACCTTTCGTAGCCTTCTTCTAAGCCAAAAAGGATACAGGAAACACACGTGTACAAGCCTACCTGAAGGAAACTATACAAGTGCCGGCAATCCCTTCATGTAGACAACACACCTGTCTAACCTGATACCTGGGCATGCAGTGAGAAGTATTTCAACAGTAACCCGAACCCTTAAACCCCTAAACCCCTAAACCCCTTAGCCCCTAAGCCCCTAAACCCCTAGACCCCTAAACCCCTAAACCCCTAAACCCCTAAACCCCTAAACCCCGAAGCCCCGAAACCCGAAACGCTAAGCCCCTAAACTCCTAAACCCCGAAACCCCCAAACCCTAAACCCTAAACCCCTAAACTCAAGGCTTCGGCCGCCCACCTGCGTGGGTGGGCGGCGCTTAAGCCCCTCGACCTTGATGGTGCAGAGCGACCAATACGCCTGCCCGCTTCTGCACAGCCATGGGGACGGTAGCACCACGAGGGCCCGGCACCGGAACACTGCCCTGCCCCCCTGCGCCCCTGCCCTGCCTTGCTCTGCTCTGCCCTGCCCTGCCCTGTCCTGCCCTCCCGTTGCCCTCCCCTGCCCTACGCCTGGCCCTGCTTGCTGCATCAAGGCGGTTGAAGAAATAGAGAAAACCTTGGAATGAGTTTAGGTGCTAAACCCTAAAAGGAATAGGTTTGGGTGGTTTGGCCGCCTTAGACGGCGTAGGGTGGGAGAGTTAAAAGAAAGAGCCATCCACAATCAGGCTCCAACGGCCAATCGTCATATGACGACGCACTCGAGATTACACTGTCGCAAGATACTTCCGCTTGAGCGCCACTCCACGGCAAACCCTACACCCTAAACCCTCAACCCTGAACCCGAAGCTTACCTGAACAATCCTGAACACCCCCGAGCCCGAGCCCCCGCCTCTCTCACCGAGTTGGCGGCGGCGCGTCTGTGAACGGCCTCCTCAGACAGGGCCCCCATAGCTCCACGCGCTTCCGCAACTGCAGTGCGCACGGCTTTGGAGCTTGGGCAGCAGAGTTTCAGCCTTCTGACAAAATGACGCCGGGCAGCCGTTGTTCTTCAGTGGAATTGTACATGCAGAGCTGGCTGCGATCCTGCATGGAGATTTAGCTGGGGTTTTCACTTGATACGCCTTGATGTGTGCGGCTCTTATGGTGTCGCCCTACATGAGGCCGGTCAGCCCCGTGCGGAAGCCTTGAAAAGGGTCCATCTTTTCCTGTCTGCGTGCGTCGATGATTCCCCAAGGAGGCTGTCTGCGGGTTTTTGACTACCAGCAGGATGTGGGAAGTTCGGCAGTCTTCGAGGACTGCGATGCCAATCATGAAATTGAAGGCGCCAAGCTGTGGGGTGCTCGCGACAATGCCAACGGCAACTCGGGTTGTCGAAGCAGCGGGAGCAAGTGCAGAGACAGGGCCATCACATGGGAGTTTCCGAAATTAGGGGACCCTAGTATAGTACCCTAAATAGTAGGATCCTCATTATGGGACCCCAAAATAAGGTACCCCTAATTTTTGGAAACTCCCATATCATCAGACGTCCCTGCTCAGAATCTCCCTCCAAGGTGATGGCGGCTGCGTGTATGTGGGCACCCGGTATGGGGGGGCTGGCTCCGCGGGGAGCTTCACACAGGGCCCCAACAGCTCTGCGCACTTCCGCAGCTGCATGGCGTGGAAGTACGGAGCCTGAGCAGCAGCGTTTTCTTTGACCTCCGACCTAACCCTTAGCAGGAATGGCGGCAATGTTCCTGCGGACGCTGCACGTTCAGGGCGACAGTTGGAAGAATCTGCAAACTTAGCCAAAGTTCGTTGCGCTGTCATCCGTGGTGTCGGGCTTGTGGCTCCAGCTCATGCAGAGGCTTTAGGATGCCTTTTGGAGGAGTTTCGGGTTTGCGCTTGGTGTCGGCATACTTGGTATCCTACATTTCAAAACAAAGCTGCAAGGAGGCTGTCTGCGGGCCGTCCACTACCAGCAAGACATTGGAAGTTCAGCGGTCTTCGAGGACTGCTCAGCGAATGGCGCCTTGACAAACGAGGATGCACATGCCACATGCACATGGGTCTTCGAAACTGGGTGTCTGACCCAGGGAGGTGGGATGTGAGTTGAGAGACGCAGTTCAAAGGCGAAGCTTGAAACGTCCTGTGCCCTCTGTTTGCTGGGCCTGTAAAGTCCCTAAACCCTAAATCCCCAAACCAGATATCGGTGGCGGCGCGCACGTGGTGCAAAATTTCACACAGCGCCCCAGCAGCTTTGTGCACTTCCGCAGCTGCAGGGCGACGAGCCGTGGAGCCTAGGCTTACATTTCGTGTTGGATGAGTTTAGATTAGATAAGCTTTCATTGTTTGATTGTGTTCTGTCTTTCTAGCGCATTTTGTTGTATTACAGTATTTAAGTATAGCTTAATACCAATGAATATCATACAAGGTTATGTGCTTCTACGTGTTGTATATATATATACACTACAAGATAGGTTCTGATATGATATTGTTAGTTCATCTCATATTTCTATGTTAGAGGTTGTATATTAGAAGTAAATATTTTGTGACAAAATATGGTAAAACATATTAAACAGTAGATATGTTATATGATCTTACATAGCATATTGTAAGATGTCATGTTATATCACATTGATGTAAACTGTGCTATACTGTAACATAATAATATATCGAACCGAAGTATATTACGTTACCAGATAGTACAATATTAAACAAAGAGATATTGTAGCACATGCAGCATACATGTATATATCTAGACACATGTTGTTGTATATGATAGACATTTTATAGCAGCAGATAACATGTATTGTATACTATATAAACTGCAAGGCTGTGTATATAAGTGTATCCCTATCTTGTATTTACACATGTTATATACACATACAGCACTCGTATATATATATATATATATATATATATGTGTTTATGTGGATATATATACATACATATAATATACATATGTATGTTGCATATGCTATCATGTCTGCTATATGAAACACTAATTATGTTCTATTATCTTATATTTTCTGTTTATACTGTATGGTAACAAATGCCATACGACATCATATTCTAGTTTATATATATATACACAATAGTTTGCTAGACCATAAAACGGAATATTTGTCTGTCAGTATTTTGAGAAGCCGTGTTTCAATAGCATGCTCTATAATGCATGTTCTTTAGTACAGGTATCTTGTTTAGGTTCTACTACATATATACATATATACATATATACATATATACATGTATACATGTATATATATATATATATATATATATGGTCACCCCCCCATGATGATCCATGCCAGCCTTCTTGCCGACTGTTCTCCCACCAGTTTCAGTCTCTGCCTGTTGTTTCTCGAGTATAGAAATTGTGCACGTCAACGTTACTTCCCACTACTTGTTTTACTGATTTGTGTGATGTGAAAACCACCTGAACACCAAAACGGATTCTGTTTGCCGTTCCGTGTTGCGGGCCTACCGCTTGCTCCACACTCCCACTGAAGAAGACACCAGAAAGCTCCTCTGCTTCTGGACAACCAGTGTTCTCTGAATAAGAAAGGAGAGAGCTCTTCGTGCACTGGGAAATCTTCGTATCACAAAGAGGCATGAAAAGAAGCTTTCACCCTTATCAGTGGCTACTAACGAAAGAGATCCTGAATTATGCCAATGACTTTCGTTCTCCTATCCCTGCAAGGAACCTCAAGGAACGTGTGTATCTGTTTATGTTGCACCAAAAGGAAAAGGGTAACTCCATGATGTTTTAAATGCAGTTGATCATCGTTACAAGTTTGTCGAACTTCGTAAGTTGTACACGTTGAATGCAAATAGCTGCTCTTCCTTTACTTCAGTGGGAACAAACGTAGCAATGGTATGTCTGGCTTACTCGCAACCACACTAAACAAAGGTGTTGTCTACCTATCCAGAAAACTAAAGATAAAGCTCTGGCTCCACATAACATATGGAAAAAACCTCCATGTATCTTCATGCTTCAGGGGAAACTAGGACAACCTCATATCTTCAACAGATTTGCTGTGTTCTCCTAATAATAAGGGTTTAGGGTTTAGGGTTTAGGGTTTAGGGGTTTGTTTGTAAGAGAACTCCTGGTTCAAAACACACGTCATAGGGATCGGTGGCTTTCACTACTCGCAATAAATAACAAAGCCCCCGCCATCCCAATGCAACATGAGATAGCTGCTTTCTTCCTGTCATGGCCTCATAGCGAATGTGGAGCGAAATCAATAAAATAGTTGATTCACATCTTGTGCAGAATTGATCCTAACTAGAATTGTGACTTCGTTCGGTGTGAGAAACGTTAGTACCGTCAGAAACTCAAGCAGTTGAGGACTCACGTATGCAATTCAATGGAAACAGGCACGTCCATGTGATTCTGGAATTTGTAATAAAGATGACTATCACTTTATCTGCTGCCTCACAAACTGACGATCTGCTGTCTTGCAACATTGAGAAAGCTAAAGAGCCACATCCACACAATGACAAAAGATAGAATAACTTTTCAGTTCATCATCATTGGTTTAGTATGGTATAGTAACATTAATGTATGAAGATGAGCTGTGAGAAGTCCTGTATGCATCTCTGCTCAAGCAACGAGCGGGGTTCTACGTAAAGATCCACGCCCCCATGATGGCAAAGGAAAGCGCTCCTTCATTTTCACCTCATCATCACAGGTCTACTTGGAGGATCATGGGACTTAGCAAGTAAGGTTATAAGTACCTTAATTGGGGTTATAAGTAGTTATAAGTAGAGTTACCCTAACTATAACCCGAGTTGCTACGTCCCATGATCCTCCAAGTAATATAGTATGGCAACATTAATGTGTGAAGATGAACTGTGAGAACTCCTTTATTCATCTGTGCTGAAGCAACGGGCGGGGTTCTACATACAGAGCCGCGTCCCATTATGAAAAAGATGAAAGAGCTCCTTCATGATCCTCCCGTCATCGCAGGTATAATATAGTAATGCATCATTTTGTATGAAAAGGAATTGTCAGAAGTCCTTTATTCATCCTTGCTGAAACGTCCCCGTCATGAGAAATGATAAAAGAGCTCCTTCACTGCATCATGAAAAGTATAATATGGTATAGTAGCATTAGTTTAAGAATGCGAACTGTGAGGCGTCCTTCATGCTTATCTCTGCTCAAGCAACGGCGGGGTTCTACATTGTTTGCAAGACTTCTACTCAATTGAAGCTCAACTCGATAGTCTCTAAAAAGGATGTAAGGGTAAACGCGTATTTTGTGTTTGCATGAACACATCCACAAACACAGATTCCGCTTGCTTCCTGTCAACACAGCCTCTCCACAGCCTAGCCTGGCTGCAGAGAGACTTCTGTAGCCTGCGAATTTTGGGGAATTCGAGCTTGGCGATGTTTTCACATCCGAAGTTGCCAAAACATCGCCAGGCTCGAATTTCCCCAAAGTTTGCAATGCAAAGCCTGAAATGCGAAAACATCGCCAGGCTCGAACTTCACCAAAATTCCCAAAATCCTGATATCTGTAAGGCGTGCGGGGGCCGAAGTTGCTGAGATTTTCTGAGTATTGGGGAAATTCGAGCCTGGCGATGTTTTCGCTGCCAAAACATCGCCAGGCTCGAATTTCACCAAAGTTTGCAAAGCCTGAGATGCGAAAACATCGCCAGGCCCGAATTTCCGCAAACTTCGCACAATCCCGGCATCTATGGGGAGTGCGGGGCTATAGTTGCTCGGATTTTAGGAATTTGGGGGAAATTCGCGCTTGGTGATGTTTTCGTAGTTCCGGTGTTATAAAGTTCGGGGAAATTTGGGCTTGGCGATGTTTTCGCAACTTGTGAATATCACCACCGCCATGACCTTTTAAAGGAAGCGGCTATGAATCACAGGAAAAGGGGGGGGCTCTATGTATAGATATGTATATAGCGAATGTCTGTACATATAGATATGAATATATTATACATGGGACAATATATATATACATATGTATATATATGTATATACATATATATATATATATCCTGTAATATATATATACACACGTCTTCATTATTTACATGCTGTACATGCTCTCTCTCTCTCTATATATATATGTATACGTTAATTGTATGTATATGTATCATACATATTGTACATTTGTAAATACACTTATTGCCTTAAATACCACATATACACATATATATATGTTACATATTTTGAAATGTTCTGTATATCACAGTATAGTTTGTATCATCCATTATTGTCTTTTATCATTTTATATTGTTTTTGTTATTTTGTCTTATGTTGTATTATACTGCTTCATATTGTACCATACTGTAGTATGACATAGCATATTCTGCTGTGTTGTATGTTATAACATATTGTGCTGTATTGTATGTTAATACATTCTGTAATAGTAAAGTATAGTATAGTAAAGTATAATAAAGTATAGTACAGCATATCATGTTATGTTATGTTATGATGTTATAGTATGTTTTATCATGCTATGTTATATTATAGTATATAACCAGTCATATTGTAGCATATTGTATTCTACTATGACCTTCATATGTTCAAAGGTTATGATATGATATGATATGAAAAACTTACAAACATGTGTAATATTTTGGTGCTTATTTATATATATATATATATATATATATATATATGAGAGAGCAGCCTTTAGGGTCTATTTGACGCATACTTTTAATTATTATAAGTACGTAGAATTGAAATATTTAAAATAATTGAAATAATGAAAAACAAAAGCTTATTTCAATTATTTCAATTATGGGGGACCCGAAATAACTGAAATAATTGAAATCCCTGCTAACTTCACTTGGCTCCAGCCCAACCCCACACATTTCAATAATTGAAATAATTGAAATGGGGCCGATTTCAATTATTTCAATTCTTCAGGATTCGAAATAATTGAAATGGGGCCGATTTCAATTATTTCAATTATTGAAATGGTGGGGGATCTACACCCCCAACATCCAAAGGAACGGGATTTCAATTATTTTAATTATTTCAATTATGAGGGACCCGAAATAATTGAAATAATTGAAATCCCTGCTAACTTCACTTGGCTCCAGCCCAACCCCATTAATTGAAATAATTGAAATGGGGCCGATTTCAATTATTTCAAGTCTTCGGGATTCGAAATAATTGAAATAATTGAAATAGACCCGATTTCAATTATTTCAATTATTGAAATGGGGGGAGACCTGGCTTGGGCTGGGAGTGGGGTGGAGCTGGGAGCTAAGGGCTGGGGGTGGGGCGGCCCATGGGCGCCCTTTGTTCCCCTGCCCTGCCGCCTGCCTGCCCCTGCCCCCCCTCCCCCCATAGTTCCCACAGTCCCCACCTGCACCCCACCCCTCCCCTATCTTCTTCATCATCTTCATCATCCTCATCATCTTCATCATCTTCATCATCTTCATCTCATGCCAAAAATGATACATGGCAGTTCCTTAGGTGTCCCCCTAAGGTTTTGTAAAAACTCGGATCCCAAAATCACAGATCGCAAGGGGTGTCCCCCTAAAGGTTATTGCGTAAAAAAAGCCCCAAAATTATAAATCGCAAGGGGTGTCCCCCTAAGGTTTTGTAAATCTCAGATCCCAAAATCACAGATCGCAAGGGGTGTCCCCCTAAAGGTTATTGCGTAAAACAGATCCCAAAAATATAAATCGCAAGGGGTGTCCCCCTAAGGTTTTGTAAATCTCAGATCCCAAAATCAAAAGGTTTTTGCGTAAAATAGATCCCAAAATCGTAAATCGCAAGGGGTGTCCCCCTAATGGTTTTTGCATAAAACAAATCCCAAAATCATAAATCGCAAGGGGTGTCCCCCTAAAGGTTTTTGCATAAAGCAAATCCCAAAATGATACATCACAAGGGGTGTCCCCCTAAGGTTTTGTAAAAACTCGGATCCCAAAAGCACAGATCGCAAGGGGTGTCCCCCTTAGGTTTTGTAAAAACTCAGAATCCAGAACCACAGATCGCAAGAAGTGTCCCCCTAAAGGTTTTTGCATAAAACAAATCCCAACATGATACATCACAAGGGGTGTCCCCCTAAGAACTTGTAAAATCCCAGATCGCAAAATCATAGATCGCAAGGGGTGTCCCGCTAAGGTTTTGTAAGAACTCAGAACCCAAAGTCACAGATCGCAAGGGGTGTCCCCCTAAAGGTTTTTCCCAAAATCACAATTCGCAAAGGGTGTCCCGTTAAGGTTTTGTAAAGACTCAAATCCCAGAATCACATATCGACCCTCTCCCCTCTCCTGCCCCTCCCTACCTTCCCATTTCTCTCCCTTCCCTCCCCTTCTCTCTTGTCACCTCCCCACCTCTCCCCTCCTTTCTCCACAACCCTGAAAAGTATTCCTTATCGAAAATTTGTAAATCCCTTGCATCGAGACCTTGTGCAGAAACCTGAAAGATCCTTTATATGGAGCCCGTATAGAAAACTATATATTCCTTATAGAAACCATTTAGATCCCCTACATAGAGACCTTATAAAAACCCCTTATACATCCCTTATAGAACGCCCTTATAGATTCCGTTCCGAAACCGTGTGGGTTCCCAAAACAGCAGCCTTATGAAGCGCCTTGAAGAATATTCGCAAAATTATAGATCGCCAAGGGTGTCCCGCTAAGGTATTGTAAAACCTCAGAACCCGAAGTCACAGATCGCAAGGGATGTCCCCCCTACAGGTTTTTGCATAAAATAGATCCCAAATTTTCAATTGGGAAAGGGTGTCGCTCTAAGGTTTTGCACAGACTCAGATCCCAGAATCACATATCGACCCTCTCCATCCCCCTCCCCTTCCCTCCCCTTCTCTCTTGTCACCTCCCCACCTACCCTGATAAATATTCCTTATAGAAAATCCCCTGTGTAGAGACCGTGTGGAGAATCCTAAACCCTTATAGATTCTTTATAGAAACCTTGCAGATTCCCTATATAAAGACCTTATAGAAATCCTTTATATAGCCCGTATATGGAGCCCTTATAGAAAACTATTCCTTAAAGAAACCTTATAAATCCCCTATAGAGACCTTATAGAAACCCCTTATACATCCCTTATAGAACTCTCTTATAGATTCCGTTCCGAAACCGTGTGGGTTCCCAAAATAGCGACCTTATGAAAAACCTTGAAGAATCCCTTGTATAAAAGGTCTTTTTAGAAAATCCTCATAGATTCCTGGTAAAAACCATATAGATCCCATATATAACGACCTTATGGAAAACCCTTATACAGCTCTGATATGGAGCCGTTACAAAGAACCCTTATAGATTCTTCTAGAAACCTTATGAATTCCCTATAGAGACCTTATACAGATCCCGTATAGATCCTTTGTGTGGAGCCCTTGTGGAGAATCCTTATGGATTCATTATAGAAGCCTTGCAGAGTCCCATCGTAGAACCTTATGGAAGCTCCCTATAGATCCCTTATATGGAGCCCTCATAGACAGCCTTNGGAGAATCCTTATGGATTCATTATAGAAGCCTTGCAGAGTCCCATCGTAGAACCTTATGGAAGCTCCCTATAGATCCCTTATATGGAGCCCTCATAGACAGCCTTTATAGATTCTTATAGAAACTTTTTAGCTCCCCTATATAGAGACTTACAGAAGCCCCTTGTAGATCCACAAATGGAGTTCTTTATAGAAAAACTTGAAAGACCCCTTACACGGAGCCTGCATAGACAACTTTTATTCCTTATGAAAATTTATATATCACCCCTTCTAGAAACCACATAGAAGCCCCGTATAGATCCCTCATATGGAGCCCGTGTAGAAACCCTTACAGATTCCTTGTGGAAATCTTATAGATCCTCTATGTAGAGACCTTATAGAAACCCATTATATAGAAAAACTATAGATCCCCTACAGAGAGACTTTCTAGAAACCCATTATGGATCCCTCATATGGAGCCCTTATAGCAAACCCGCTTATATTCCTTATAGAAACCTTACACCTCCATGGCAAAGAAACCCGTTAGAAACCCCTTGTAGATCCCTCATATAAGGCCCTTGTAGAAAGTTCTATAGATTCCATACAGAAACTTTGTAGATCCTCGATATATAGAGACCTTACAGAAACCCCTGAAGGATCCTTTATCTTAGTTCTTATAGAGAACCCAGATTTTTGTGGTCGATGTCGATGCCGGAGTATTTGCATACTTGGTTTTTTTCTCCAACATGTCATGAAGATATTGCATTTTTGTGTCACGTCCATGGATTGACATATGCAAGACAGTATACATGTCAGGCCGGCTGTTATATGCTATGGAGGAGTGGGAAATGTGGTGCACTGTGTCATTAGCTTCACGGATTGGTCTGGTGGCTGTTTAGACAAAACNTCAGGCCGGCTGTTATATGCTATGGAGGAGTGGGAAATGTGGTGCACTGTGTCATTAGCTTCACGGATTGGTCTGGTGGCTGTTTAGACAAAACCCCTGTCCTTGACGCCTTGCCTATGGGTAAGGTAAGACTTCATACCTGAGGACCATATCTGATGTACACATGTACAAACTAACAATCACAACCTTCTGTGTTACAACATTCATATAGAAAACTATCCTAGACCAAATGCAAACTATCGTGTATCATATTGACAGAGGACAGCATATCATGATGTATGGATGCCATATCCAGTCTATGACATGCCAGGAATCTTCTTGTCCATTGCTTTCCTCATACATCGAGGGATAGTACATTTGTTGTAACCAGTGGCGTAATTGTTTTCATAAACAATGACGACCGATATCACATGTAAACAGGTGCATAGCAATATCCTGCATGCGAGCGTGACGGGATGCGTGGACGAACCTGAAATTTGACAATTGTGCATTTAATTCTATGTCTGAATCAATGCGAAACTTTCTGGGGTTTCGGTTTGTAGAATGCGTGATATGGCTATGTAGCATTTAGCTTAGCGTTTGATATTGTATATGTAAAAAATTAGCTAAATAAACCCTAAAGGCGTCGGGCTCATATATATATATGAAAGCATTTGCATCGATATGCATACACATATATAGATGTATATTTATATATTTATACTGTATACATATTGTTTTGCAATACATTTTATTGCCAGGTATTGTATATTGTGTATCACAGTTTTGTTAAATGCATGTTTATATAGTATAATGCACATCATACCTAATCTCGTGTATGCCATATCTTGCGTCTCCAACGGTCTCTCCCCAGGAAGATAGCACAAAGATAATCGGAGTGGGTACAAAGACGAAGAACTTCCGCAACATGCAGGATTGATGCGTCCGACGTCCCCTACACCCAGCCTCACACAATTGTTCTAAAGGGTTGCGAGGGGGATGCAGTCCTGTGTATGCTAGAAACAGAAAGTGCTTCAATTGCGTAGAGCATTGTAAGCGGATTTGGGGGTATCGGTTTGATTCAGGCCGCGAGTAGGACTGAGCTAAGTGGTTGTCAAAATTATGGTCCCTTTTTGGGTACCCTAAATAATAGGTGCCGTACTATAATAGGGACCCAAAAAGGGACCCTAATTTTGACAACCACCCAGCTGGCATTGGTGGCCTGGGCTGTTGTTCCCTTGCCCGAGGAGGCGCTCTCGTTGTTGAAAACTACGAGCAGGACGGAGGTTCGGCGGTCTTCGAGAACTGCTCGGCAAACGGCACCAAAAGAGACGAGGATGCAAATAAATCTCATAGCACGGCATCGTATATTCTAGTCTATTGGAGTATACTATGTAGTTTATGATAGTGTATCTTGGTATTTTTGCATATTATCGTTTATCATAGTTTATTATAACATATTTTTGTATATATGATAGTCTACCATAGATTTTCGGAATAAGCTCTCCAAACAGGGCCATGAGACGAGTTTGAGCCGCACCTTTGGGGCGGAGCTTCGAATGTCGGTGTGAATTCTGTTGTTTGTTTAAGCGCTTTCCACGGCGGCCTCTTGCCGAGACATGGTACTAAACCCTAAACCCTAAACTTTCAGACCCTAAACTCCCTAAACAGCGGGAAAGTGTCAGGGCACGGCAAGGAGACTTCTCATAAGCTCAAGCTGCCCAGCTGCTCTCAGGTGAGGGCGGTGCGGTGTTCGTGGGCAACATCTATAACAAGTTGGGAAGCTTCACCCAGGGCTCCAACAGCGCCGTGCACTTCCGCAGCGGCAGGGCCACAGAGCGTGGAGCTTGGGCCGCAGTCGGAGCTTGGAGGCCTATTCCTGCAGACTTGGTAGGCTCAGCGCGAGTCTGCACAGAAAGCCAATCGCTTGTTTCGTGTGCGAGCCTTAAGTGCAAGCCCCTCGGCATCACCAAATGCCATAAGGAGGCTGTCTGCGGGCCCTCCACTACCAGCAGGGCGTCGGAAGTTCGGCGGTCTTCGAGCATTGCATAGTTGACGGCGAAGGCGAAAGCGGCACCTCGGCAAGAATCAATGAATCAAACCATGGTGCCATAATGGAATTTGCTGGTCTCCATCCGCAGCCCCACCCCCATTGGGATGTGAGTTGAACCGCAGTTTTCGGGCGGAGCTTCAAACATCTGTGTGGCCCTCTCCCGGCCAGATATGGGGGGCGGCGGCGCGTTCCTGTCGAACAATTTCACGCAGGGCCCCAACAGCTCTGTGCACTTCCGCAGATGCAGGTCGACGAAGCGGGGAGACTTGGCAGCAGCTGTTTTCGTTGACCGTTGCAAGTCGGAGCGTGCTTGTAGGCGCTTCGACTCAACCCCCACGTACTGGTAGCATGAATGGCTTCGTATTCTTCCGCAGATTCTACGGTGCTGCCTCTGTGCGAGGGGCAGCCACAAGAATCTTCAAGTCGTAAACGCCTTTGAAGGAACCCAGTAAAGTGCCCCTTAAAAGCACCCTTATAGGATGCTGCTTAAAATACCTCTTATGGTTTTTGCATGCAAGCCGTAAATGCGAACAGGGGTCAGGTTTGCGGGCTCAGGCTGTGGGAATTGGTGGGGTTGCACTGTTGCACATCGGGCATCCCTAAATGCAGATTGCACAGGGTACTTGTAGTTATAAGTAGGGTTGTAAGTAAGATAACTATGGTATATTAGGGGACTTATAACCCCACTTCTAACTACCCATGATCCTTTAAGTAGAGCCGTGCAAATCTGGCCGCTCTGGCAGAGCGTCCTGCTTGTGCCGAGGAGGTGGTCTGATTGCCGACAATTACCAGCAGGACGTGAGCAGTTCGGCGGTCTTCGAGGACTGCGTGGCAGCCGGTGCCTTGGCAGACGAGGAGGACAATGAGGACATAGAAGTGTCCCCCTCTGCAGCTGATGGTTTCACATTATGGGCATTGTTTTTGTGTCGGATGAGTTGAGATTCCGTTCGGGAGGGCTGAATTTTCAACGTCTACGTTCCCTGTCTTTGAATGGCTTTCGGGCTTAGCATTTCTGTGCTATCTCGCGGCCAGATGACGGCGGCGGCGCGCATGTGTCGAGCAACTTCACGCAGGGCCCCAACAGCTCTGTGCACTTCCGCCGCTGCAGGTCGACGAAGCATGGAGCCTTTGCCGCAGTGGTTTTGGTCCGTTGACCGTTGCAAGCCGGAGTGTGCTTGTAGGCTTTCTCTTCAGAGCCCTAAACCCTAAACCCTAAACCTTAAACCCTAAACCCTCTGTGTTTAGGGTTTAAGGAAGGATCCCCGAGTCTATACTTCGATGTGCTGCGTGCCACGCTTGCGGGTGGTTCAGGAGGGGGCATCTCCGTTGCCGGCTACCAGCAGAAAGCCGACAGTGTGGCATTCTTCGAGAACTGCTCGGCAGATCGTGGCGCCTTGGTAGTTTGCCAGCTCCGAGTGCAGAGTGGTGCAAGGTGAGAAAAATTGGGCCAGGTGCTCATCGTAGCTAAAGTTACAGGTTAGCACTGTTAGCACATCAATGTGAAGGCGTCGGCGCCTTCGACCCTGAAGCGACACCGGGACCCCATTCGACTGTGCGAGCTGAGGGGAGGGAGGCGGTCTGCAGACCAGTGACCTCGATGCCAACGGCTCCATGCACTTCAAGACATGTCGGGCAGAGCTAGGCGGGAAACGGGTTCAACCCCTCCAGAATGATACAGCGTAGTGAGGCCGGACTTGGCCACGGCATTGTCCTATATACTGACAATATGCCTATAACATACCTTGTTTTAATGTAACATATTCGAATATACTGTAAGATACTATAACAGACCCATTATATATTCGACTATACTATGGTAATCTATAATATACTAGCCTGAAACCTTTCTCCCTTTTTTAACGAATATACTATAGTAATCTATAATATACTGGCTTGAAACCGTTCTCCCTTTTTAACCCACAGGTGGCGGCCTCATGATCTCCCAAGGCGGCGCGGTGCATCACCGCGGTTCGCTCGTTTTCGAGGCAGGGCCGTGTTAGGGTTTGTTTGTATCGTGTTATATAGGATTTTCTGGGGTTTTATAGGTTTTATGGGGTTTTATAGGGTTTGTAAGGTTTTATAGGGTTTTATAGGATTGTATGGGGGTTTATATGCTTTTTACAGGGTTTTACAGGGTTTTATAGGGCTTATAGGGCTTAAAGGGTTTAGTTCTCGCAGTCACAAGAAGTATTCTACCAGAGGCTATGCCGGTTTGACGTTATGATGAGGGGCAAGTCGGTAGACCCACATCCCAGGTTGTAGACGTTTGCTGGAGACTTATGGTAGTGAAACTTGGACCGACAACCGGGAGGCCTGCAATGCCAGAAACGGCGGTGGGCTCCACTCCAATGCAGGCCAAGGACGCTGGGTGACCGTTGCTGGCGAATACAACAATGCCGGAATAGTCTCTATACAGGTTTACTCTGACATACCGCCAACACCCTATTGTTTTGACAGAAGACCTGTGCATTATACCGACCTTATCAAACTCCATAGATCCTTCGACAGCCCTACAAATCAATCTGAGTTCCCTTTGAATCCTCGTTCTACCCGTTCAGACTCCGTGTATCATGGTTGAAGGATTGAGAGTGCGAAATATCGGCCCTTAAAAATTAGAATAGGGTTTGGGGGTACATTGTAATAGACTTACCACAAGGAGCCCTACAGTATACTATTTTTCTTGTTATGCAGACTTCTATATGCAGGGGTTTCTCCACTCAGCGGCTTTGGGATGTGATGCCCGGAAGGTTCTACCTGACCTGTGAAGCCCCCCCCATATTGAATCTTCAATCCTCAGGACACTTTGCAAATCTGCGCTTTGATGCCTGCGATGCTGGAGTGGTTGGAGCTGCCTTCTCTGCGATTGCTGACGATGGTGCGGCAATGGAGGTGCGCATGGAGGACCTGGCCAGCTTGCCTCGCAGAGGTATGCAGAGCACGGACACAAACGACTTCTGAACTAGGATGCTTAAGCATGCGTTGCTTCGAAAGGCACGTCACCTTGCAGTTTAGCCGGTCCTGAACCTTGTATCCTAAACCCTAAATGCCCCGAACCCCAAATGCCACAGGCCCTTGACCCTAAACCCTAGGCCCTGTTAGTCATAGAGTGGTGGTGTTTGCCAAGCTGGGAGACGACGGAAGGCTCAGAGCGACCGGCCAGGTGAAGCCCTGAACTGCAAGGCTTTGCTAGATTGCCTAAACCCTAAACCCTAAACCCTAATTGTTGGCGTTATGATGATGACGGTCATGATAATCATGCTGTGATGAGCATTTTCTGTGAAATTATTGCGAATATTTGTATTCATGATCCGTTGAATTAAAATCGCTGTGTGTGATTCTGACTACTATACGGCAGAGGAGAGTGAGCCTCAATGCCGCCGGCATTGACCTCTCGCGGCTTTTGAGACCTCATTGAGCATGTGTGTGCCTGGAACCCTGAGCCCTAAACCCGATTGGCCCTAAACCCTAAACCCTAAACCCCTAAACCCCTAAACCCCTAAACCCCTAAACCCCTAAACCCCTAAACCCAACCCTCGAGCCTAAATGCACCTTGAAGGAGCTCTGGCTGCTGAATGCGGGCAGAAGCAATTCCAAAGACTTCGAAGTCTCAGGCCAGAACCAGGACCCCTTTAATGGAACCTTATGGTCCTTAATGGTGCGGTATTTAGGGTTTAGGGTTTAGGGTTTAGGGTATATTAGAGGGTGGTTGGGGGGTCTAGGAACATCACTTTGATTCCAGCTTTCGGACACGAATGTTGTGCACCGGGTTCCCGTTAAGGTTTGCCTGCAGTTTGCTTGCTTTTTGGGTTGGCCCTAGCGATGCGCACAAAATCCTCAAGAAAGCGCCCCTCAACCCTCAACCGTGAACCCTCAACCCCCTCAACCACGCTGAACCCTAAACCCGAAACCGATCTCCAGTGTCAGCGGAATGTCCAAGTTGGGGGTGCCAGGGCTCAAGGGGTGACCGAGCAGATCTTTGGAAGCTACTGGGAGGATGCGCACGAGGTTTAGAGGTTTAGGGTTTTGGGGTTTAGGGTCCTGGATAGCCTGGACTTGCGCAGCTTTCACTCGTGCAGCACGCTCCAGACATTCTCACAAGAGCAAGTGCGCCAAGCGCATATGCTGCAACAACAACCCCACACAGTACTGTGAATCCATACGCGAGACACGTTCTGCGCCGTCTACCTGAAAAAAGTCTGATGTCTGATGCGTTGCCCCTGTCATTTACACTTGTTGTGATGGGTGCCGTTAGAGAAAGAAGCCAGCAACGTGGCTTTGCACAAGCAGCACGAGTAAGTCCATTGGAGGTTTGCTGTATTCGTGGTGGAAGTGGTTCATGATCGGGAAAGGTAGTCTTTTTAGATTGATGTTTTGACGCTCTTGAGCCCTCAGCAAGGGCTGTAGTTAAAGACAGTCCCAGAGACTCCACTACCCCTTAATTAAGCAATATACCTTAAATCATATTAGAGTTCCTATTATAATTTAAGGTATATATATATATATATGGTACCCCCCCCCCCCATGTACCCACGCCTCTTCTCAATCTCGGCTTTGGGAAGGGATGGGTTCTTGAGTTGCAGAACGGCGTGGGTTAATGGACGGAAAAGTGCCTGTAAATCGTATGTTTCTTCCTCATCTTCAAGTGCAAAACTC
>BGNK01004656.1:3212-17769 GCA_003297005.1 Symbiodinium sp. clade A Y106 | reverse complement strand
GGTAACATATCCACAATGCTCTGTATGTGCTTGACTCTTTCAGGAAACATTTCCCTTATCATACAGCTGTGATTGTCGTGATTCATCCCGTCACTTCTGTTTCACTGTTTACAATTAGATTAGCACAGCAATTCCCGTCCAGCGGCATCGTACAACTAGGAACACTGAATTTCATCTTGATAGATCTGAAAATAATACCCTTTCGACAGGTGCAAAAAAGTTGATGAAATTTAGTCGGCNAGCTGTGATTGTCGTGATTCATCCCGTCACTTCTGTTTTACTGTTTACAATTAGACTAGCACAGCAATTCCCGTCCAGCGGCATCGTACAACTAGGAACACTGAATTTCATCTTGATACATCTGAAAATAATACCCTTTCGACAGGTGCAAAAAAGTTGATGAAATTTAGTCGGCCTAACCACTAGTTTGATAGTTTGACGCATTGACGGGTTTCATTTGTAGGGCACACATATGACATATGTGCTTTTGCGATGTGGTTACATATGCATATAAGTTACTGCATATGTGCAACATGTTCATGAGATTCATCCTTGCTTCCTGTACAAGACTAGGTATGAATCTCTGCTTGAAGGCGTTGCTATAACAAGACCACTTCATTGATCGTCTTCGTCCGTTATCGTGTGCGGAACTATACATGTCGTCTACNTCTACGACTGAAGACTAAGGAACATTTAGTGTTATATGGAAAATGTTTTGGATTCGCTTACACTTTCCTAAGGGTACATGTATAACGTGTGTTGCTTCATGTTTGCATGGGGGTGTCTTGAATTGTTGCACTTTCATTTTTGTGCGGCTTTAACCGGTGCTTACAGTAAAGAGCACTACCCAGTATAGTCACGAATTTTCGAAAAGTATTTGCTCGTAGGTTATACTTTATCAAAACGTGAATAAACGTAGGATTCAACGATCCATACATGTACTTTTACAGGTCGGGCTAGTATAAAAAAGTGTGAATANTGGTATTTCTGAAGCAATAAGAACGGTGAGTATAACCATGGTAGCAAAGACACTGGTCACAGGAAGAGCATCATTTGTAAATGTACAGTGAAACTACACTTGGTGCTGGCATAAAAGATAACATGTTAGTACTTTAGTGTGCGTTGCATATGACGAAGAATAGTGGAGATTGGGAAGGTTTGCAGGGACACGACGACGATCCCGCACAATTCAAGCACAAAGCGTGGGTACATGAGGGNTACTTTAGTGTGCGTTGCATATGACGAAGAATAGTGGAGATTGGGAAGGTTTGCAGGGACACGACGACGATCCCGCACAATTCAAGCACAAAGCGTGGGTACATGAGGGGGGGGGTAGCGCATATATATATATATATTCCTTAATTAAGGGGTTTTGGAGCTTCCGGGGTGTTCCAAGACTGTGAGCAAATCTGGAAACCCTAAACCCTAAACCCTAAACCCCAAACCCTAAACACGAGGGTTCAAAAAAATAACCGCTGGTAGGCGCGCTGAAGCTCGGCTCTACACATCTCAGCTCGGAGTCGAGCTTCGGTGTCTACGTCTCAGTACGTGATCTTCTGGTCGCCGCTCGGTTCGGAAGCCTTCGCCAGGTCGATGTGGGAGTTTCCGAAAATTTGGGGCACCTTATTTTGGGGTCCTTACAATAAGGATCCTACTATTTAGAGTACTATATTAGGGTCCCCTATTTTCGGAAACTCCCATGTCTGCAGTTGCGGGTAAGCAGACCCTTTTATTTGCAAGTCCCGCAAGGAAGACGTGATGAACTGCACGAAGACCCCCACGTGCCGCTGCACTGCATGAGAGTCGACTACCGGCTTCAGCTTCGAGTTGAGATGAGTTACTCCTGAAGACAAGCACTCTCCCATCGAGGCACCTTCTTTGCGAACACCAGCCAAAGTGCTGGTTTCCTGTGCCCTCTGGGCACGGGTGTGGTGGACTTCAATGCGTCGGAGGAATTTGGCTGCTTCGCACTGCTTGCCTGCATTGACCTGAAGTGTAGGTTGCATGGTTCTGGGTCCAGCGGAGCTCTCGCGCTGTAGCTGCAGAAAATTGCATGTGAAATCTCTTGTGAGATCTTGTGACTTGCCCAGAGAGCCCAGTACCCCTTAATTAAGGAATATAGCTAAGATCATAATATGAAGCCCTATATTATAATTTAGGCCATATTCCTTAATTAAGGGGTGTTGGGTTCTCTGGGTGGACTTGCGTGATTTTTGCCTTTGCTTGTTGGTTAAGATTGCAGGCATGCAAGCCAGGGTCCACGCAAGTCCAGACGACGACGAACAGGCCTGTCCGGAAATCAGGGTCTAAGGGTTCCTTATTGGTCTTCGAGAGAGGCTGCCACTGTCTTGGGATTGCACGTTGGCCCTTAAGGAATGCAGTTTGTCTCGGGGAGAGGTGGCACTCCCGTCCCACAAGCCAACTGATAGCCGATTTCAGTAGCATCTCGAATCGTCTCCTTGGGCAGACGAGAAGCGATCTTATGAATAAGGGAGTGCCTCAGCAGCTTGGGATGCAGCCAACAACATTCCATGTGCACAGAGCTGGCTCCCGCTCAGCGGTGCATTCCCTGGGTTGCCCACGTCGGAGCATGAAACTTTCATCGTAGAAGCCTCCATTTCCGAAAAGGCTCCAAACCCCCTAAACCCTAAGCCCTAAGGCCAAAAACCCCTAAATCCTAAAGCCTAAAGTCCTAAACCCTAAACCCTAAAACTCAAAAACCCTAAACCCATAAACCCTAAACCCTAAACCCTAAACCGAAGCCACCCTGAAGCCCAAACCCATAAACTCTAAACCTCTGCATCCGAAGCCCAGGGTTCCTAACGGGGGCCTTCCAGGTCCTGCAGTCCGTGCCCGGATGGGGCTCTTCTGTGCCTGGCCGGGGAGCTGAAAATGACGTGCGCCATCCCAGATTCATATTCGGTTTAGGGTTTAGGGTTTAGGGGTTAGGGTTTAGGGTTTAGGGTTTAGGGAGGGTCCCAACACCGGTTAAACCCTTCAACACCCTAAACCTCAAACCTCAAAAACCCTGACCCTAAATCCTAAGCCTCCTAAACACTGAGCCCTAAGCCTCCTAAACCTCCTAAACCCAAGCCCTAAACCTCCTATAGTGAACCCCAGAAAGTTGGAACATGAATGTAGGAGGATTAGTGCTAGGATCCTTTATACTTTACCTTAAGGGCATGAGGATAATGATGTTCCAACTTTCTGGCTTCTACTGTAAACCTCCCAAACCCCAAAGCCCCAACAACCCTAAACCCCCTAAACCGAGGCGAGGGCTGATGGTGGAGTTGGAGAACGTTAGCCGCAGCTTCCATTGCCCCAACGAGGCAGAAGCCCTGGATTTAGGGGTTTTAGGGTTTTGTTTTTGGGTTTTTGGGGTTTTAGGTTTCTTTCTAGGGATCAAACCTGACAATGGGATTACAGGATTGGGTAACCTCGCGGCCTCACGACCTTGCGGCCTCACGACCTGAATTAGCGGCGTCAGGACTGGGTCCTCCCGACTGCCCTCACGGCCTCACCTCGCGCCTTGCGGGCCTCTCACGACCGGACGGCCTCCCGGCCTCACGACCTGACCTCCCACCTGCCTCAGAACCTCGCGGCCTCAGAGCCTGACCACCTGACTGCGCGGCCTCGCATCGCTACTTCACGGCATCAGCTCGCTGGCTCGCGGCCTTATGACGCTTTGCTCCTTGCTTCCCTTTCGAGGGGTTTGCTCACTGTTTCTCAAATTTCGAGCGGTTTGCTCCCTGCTACATAAATACTCTATAGTTTCTTTCGAGCGGTTTGCTCCTTGCCTCTCAAAGACTCTAAGAGTCCATTTCGAGTGTTTGGCTCCATGAGCATGGCCATCATCATCGTGGTCGTGTGGAGTCTGGATCTAAGTGTGCGGCATGCAGTGCGTAGACCCTTCGGGGTTATGTTGCAAGCGCGTGCGGATCTAGGTGCTTGCTAACTTATAGCTACTCCGAAAACCAAAAGCAGAACGGACCTGAAAAGGCTGCCATGGCTGCGCCTCGCTTCGCAACGTCGCAACGTCGCAACCTCGCAACCTCACGGCCTCGCGGCCTCACCCAAGTCGCGGCCTCGCGCAACTCGCACACTCTTGACGAGTTGGCCTTTCTCGTATCCCTCGCACCCTCACCTGGTCGCGTCCTAACCTACCTGTTTGTGTTTCGTCATTGTGATTTCCTGAAAGAAATCCTGAAGCAAGGTTGGTTTTAGTGTCCATTGCTTCCTTGGAGTCACAAACAAGCCTTCCTTCGCACATAGTCGGATGTTTTGAAAGCCCTGCATACCTGAAGTACCTGCTTCCTGGTTTTGTTCTAGGACGTTCTTGTCCGAGGTATGTGTGCCACATGGTTACACGGGAATTTGGACACTGAACCCCCTAATTAAACCCGAACAAAGCACCGCTATAAAAGCCTAGAACACCCGAGCATGTCCAAATGGTCTTATGCCCTATCCCCCGTAGGTCCATCCTCGAGGCTTCTTGTCCTGGGGGCCATGTGTCCCAAGGAAGAGTACAAGCAGCGATGTGCGAAGACGGCTGCATCGGCTGCAAGAGCTTCAGGGTCTGAGTCTTGGGTTTGGGTTTGGACTCCAAATCATTGCAACTGTTGCGCGCTTGGAAGCTTTGTCGTTTTGCGCGCTCAGGCGTGGAAGCACGGAAGCCTCGACGCCAAATCACGAAATCTTGAAACCGAAAATGGCAAGGCTACCGGGGACAAGGCTGCACGAGCTGCAGTGATGGGCACGCCATGGCGGACAACAGTGTGTTCTCGTGCCCCTTGCCAGTCTGGATATCAGGGTTCCGCAATAGTTTCCGTCCTTTGGCGATTTGCCTTCGGCACCCACGCATGCTGACAGAAGAGACCTGTATACGACGGGGGACGAGTGGGTAAGTGAACAACGATGTCTTGACGCTGGTACAGGGCTCGACCATTTTTCCGATGTGGCATGGGGCCTCCCAGCACTTGATCACGTCGTACGAAGCTTCCGGCATCGAGACATCTAGTCACGAACGAACAAACACCCAACCCCCCAACACAACAAAGTATGCCGTCTAGTGGCCTACTATAGGGGCCTTAATAATTACCTATACTGTTTTGAGGGTTCCTTATTATAGTTACAGTATAATGGTCACCAAAATCCCATGCTAACTATTAAGGCCCCTATTATAGTATGCCGTCTAGTGGCCTAACTTTGTCCAGCCGACGAAGGCGGCTCAGAACGAGTGACAGCAAAGCACAACTTGTCGCTGTTTGCGTTCCTGGCTGTGTCCTGAAAACCACACGTATACAGTGATCTACATGGTGATCTACTCTAGCTGCCTGTCATCGAGGTCATTTAGGACAGGACATGTTTTGCCACAACGCGCAGCCAAGGCACTGCCTGCAGCAAAGACCGCCGTATTCAGGCAGAAATCTCGAAACTTCTCGGAAAGTTTCATGGGGCAGGCATTGCTTTGATCTCATGGTCCTCTGCCAAACACCATGTGAAGAGCTTTGATGTCCTGACTTTCCTTCGTAGCCATCGCGACACATGCCAGCATAGTCCTACCGCCTCGGAGAACCCCCTGGGTTCTGGTTCTTGTTAATGATAAAGAAACCATACTTTTTACTATGGAAATTTACATTAAATTCCTTAACAAGAACCCAACTTCAGTGCAGGTGGTGCAGTGGATCACGTTCCTGTCTCAGCGCGCCTTCCTCTTCGCTCTCGGGGCTTTCAGCGCACTTGGAGCCAAGAAGGACGCTTGACATGACCGAAAAAACGGCCTGCCCGAACGTCCAAACACATCTCAATGCCAAAGTCTTAGTTGAGGCCCCAAAGCCCTAGGGCCTCAAACTGCCGAAGCCACCCTGAAGCCCAAACCCCTAAACCCTAAACCCTGAAGCCCCAAACCCTAAAACCCCTAAAGCCCCAAAGCCCCGAGAAGCCCGGACCTTGCCTCGGCTACGGAGCTGAGGCCGGGGATCTGAAGCAAAGCAGCATCTACCTGAATCAGCTGATGGCCTTCGCCACCATCTCCAACACGACGCTTGCCGTTCCGGGTTTAGGGTTTAGAGTTTGGGCTTAGAGTTCAGGTTTAGAGTTTTGGGCTTAGAGTTTAGGGTTTAGGGGTTTAGGGTTTAGGGTTTAGGGGCCGTCGCCACCATCTCCGACACGACGGCTTGTGCCGGCGGTTGGGAGGTCATTCAGGGCTCTTTTTCTGGGGCTTTTCAGGAAGCCTTCGTGCTCCGAACGCGCCAAGGATCCTGGCAGCCGTCTTGCAGACCAAGACGGCGAAGGACATCAAAAGCGAAGCCGTCCGGGCCCCGCCCGCCGAAACTGCTTAAAGGATCATGGGACTTACTAACTAGGGTTACAATAGCTACTTATAGCCCCAATCAAGGTACTTATAACCTTACTTACTAAGTCCCATGATCCTCCAAGTGCTCTTCGGTAGAAAGTTCTTTGCCAAGGCGAACTTCTTTTTCAATGCTGCTGCACACACGGCGGAGGCGGCTTCTGGACAAGGATCTGAGCCTTTGTCAGTTGTTGAGTTCCGGAATCGGAAGAGCCTGAACTGCCAGTCCATATCTCTCTGCCCGAGGCCTCGCAAAAAAGAGCGCAAGATTTCAACCCAATAATAAGGTCCCTGAAAGCCTACTTGGAGGTTCATGGGTAGTTATAAATGGGGTTGTAAGTCCCCTAATATAGGTTATAACCATAGTTATCCCACTTATAACCCTACTTATAACCCTAAACCCCTAAGCCCCTAAACCCCTAGACCCCTAAACCCCAAAACCCCAAAACCCCAAAACCCTCAACCCTAAGCCCCCTTAAACCACCCATGAACCTCCAAGTAGGGTTTGTTTTCGGGCACTTATGGAACTGGTGAGCTGCCAGGGCAGTTTGCGGGGTGACCCAGCATCTCGCATTTTATTAAAGTTACCATAATAGGGATCTGTGGTAAATGGTAGGGTTTCCTTATCATGGTAGGTTAAGAAAAGTATACTATAAATACAAGAAGGAACCCCCAAAACCCTATTCTAATTCTTAAGGCCCCTACATTATAGTACCCTTAAAGATCCCTTCTGCAGGATCCTTGCGCAGCGCCTCCTCACAGTGTCTGCTGTCGTACGTCGGTTACGAGAAGACGCTGCGTCTGGGTCGCAACTGCGAAGTCCTTGTCGCTCGGACCCTCGTCGACTGTAGGATTCCTTGACGAGACGTGGGGTGCACGGTGTCGTCTCCCGGACGAGGATGGCTTTGTGTGTGTGCGTGTGTGTGTGTGGACTGCGGCTCAGGTGGGGCGCGCACCTGCTGGAGGTCGTGGCTGGGCTGCACAGACTCGCCTGGGAACGGATTCCAAGGTTCTTCGGGTTTCTTCGAGCCGCAAAACAAAATCGCAGGGACATTCGGGTGCTTACTTTTGTTGGCCTGTCAAGCACATGCCCAGCACTTGTTTCTTTTAACCTGTGCGTCAGCTACTGCAGTGTAGGGCCGAGGATCCTCTAGGCAAAAGTAGGCGCAAATCTCTGAGAACTCTGAAGGTTGTGGCAGCCGGGCTCATGTCATCGCTGTCCTTGATGAAGGATTTTCGCGCTGCCCTCATCGCAGGCCAGTCTGAAGCGAGCCTCCGTCACTGCGGCTTAATAGGTGGAAGAAACAGTCATACATGGTGCAATCGCACTATGTAGAACATTCAAAGAGTCCTGCATTGTTTCGTGGAGTTCCTGCGCTTTCATCTATATCAAATGTGTTTATATATAGCAATCCATGGAGCTGCCATCTACACGCTAGTTTTGATCAGTCTATTTATCTTTAAGATCGCCTCCCCAGAGTACGTGGGGAGCCCGACTCACAATCAGAAAACAGAACGCATATCCTGCAGTTGCGATGCCTGCAAAAGCAGCAGTTTTCCTGTGACTGTGCCGACACGTTGTTGTGATACGTTGCATACGTACAACACATGTGTGTATATCCAAACTGTATTAGCATGCATATGTTTATGTCCAGTTTTCCAACCTCCTTTCTACGTGTTAAGATTTCCTGGACGGTGCGAGACTCGTAACCCAAAACCTTAAGCCCAAAGCCTTAAACCCCAGACCCTAAACCTTAAACCCTAAACCCCGAACCCTAAACCCTAAACCCCTAGACCCCTAAACCTTGAACCCTAAACCCCTAGACCCCTAAACCCCCGAACTCTTAAACGTCGTTCAGCCACGGTGGAGGCATAAATTGCTTACTATAATCTACTATAATCTACCAGAACATACCATAATATCCTCTAATCTACTATACTATACTTTTCTGAAACCTCCGCTCTATGACAGGCATAAACTGCTTTCTGCCCGCCATCGCAGCCGACTTCGGGAAATATTTCGTGTGCCGGGAACCCAGGGTTCGGGTTTAGGGTTCAGGGTTTAGGGTTTTAGGGTTTGGGGTTTAGGGGTTTAGGGTTTAGGATTTAGGGTTCAGGGTTTTAGGGTTTTATGATTTAGGGCTTTCAGGTTTCAGGGTTTTAGGGTTTAGGGTTCAGGGTTTTAGGGTTCAGGGTATAGGGTTTAGGGTTTTAGGGTTAAGGGTTTAGGGTTTAGGGTTCTGGGGTTTAGGGATTCGGGACCCTAAGCCCTAAACCCAGGTGGTGCCAGCGACCCCAACCTGATCAGTGCCTTTTCAAGACATCAACACGCAAACCTTGCGAGCTGCGGGGCTTTTACGGGGTTCTGAGCGCATGCATGGTGTAGGGTTCAGAGGTTGTAGGCTTCGAATCTGTCGCTGCAGATGAGGCTTCCGCCTGCAGCCAAGCGACGACCTCTATTGCCCCTTCATTCCCGGATTCGCCGGGCTCGCCGGTGCAACGCAGGTGAGATGCTTCGCAGTTCTCGAAACAGAGCTTAGGACATGAAGAGCCCTGTGACGTACACCCTTTCCCTCGTTCATAGATTTATGGCCCTTCCGCCCCAAGCTGCATCCACCCTCCTTCTCAGATCCTCCGCACTTGAAGCCTGACTCCGTAAATTTTCCTTGCTTGCTTGCTTGCTTGCAGTTTGCCTGCTATGTTACATGAGAGATAAGCCCTCCAACCGTTCTTGCTTGGATCAGTTTTAGTATCGTCATTTTGGTATTTCAGACCACCCAGAGCGCAGGCCCCCAGATTGTAGGTAGCATTAAGAACACCATTTCTATATTCTTTCTGGTATCACTGTCACCTGTGCTTTACTAGTACTGTTCTTGCTGTTGCTGCTGCGCTACTAGAGGCTAAGGCCACTGCTACTACCACTACTACCATGCCTACGACGATGACGACCACGACGACGACTACTACGACGACGACTACGACGACGACTACGACGACGACTACAAGTACTATTAAACTGTTATTTTCGCGATGATGATGACTTCTCTGTGCTGTTCTTGCCGATCATGCTCCAGTCCCGATTCCCTCCGAGTTCAAGTAGGGGTTGAAGCTCGAGGTGGCTGTGGGCCTAACTGTGTTTATGGTCGCCGCTCTTTGGACATGGCCTCTTGGCTGGGTTCCAGGGTCATGGGGCCGTTTTGAGGTTCAGGGTTCAGTTCAGGATTGGGAATGTCATGTCAGGTTTGGTGCGAACAGACGTAAGACCTATCCGGCACCGAGCAACTTTCAAGATTAAACCGTCGACCCGAAACGTGAAGGTCGTGAGGCAGCTGCAGCCTTAGTTTAAAGAGCTAGTTGATTGTCACTAGTTTTTGAGAGTACTAGTACCTGTTCTGAACTGTTAATAAACTAGCTTTAGCAACGCTGCATTCCCTGCCTGGTGTGGGTGACGGGAGTTGAAGCATCGATCGGCTGCCTGAGCCGACGGCGCTATGCGTCTTGGGCGCGGATGGCATGGGGAGGACTCGTGAGTGCAGCACTTGCGGCTCGCACTGAGCTGTGCACCGAGGCTTTACTCTCAGAGGCTGTCAGGCTCCAAGCAACTAGGTCTCGAGGTCTTCGGAATGACGACAGGTCTCGGGAGACTTTTGGTAACTTGTGGCTTTGCTGAGGCTTAGCCTCTCCAGATCCGAAGAGGCGAGGAGAAAGGGGGGGGGGGGTGGCTTGGGGGTCAGGGCGAAGAGTCTCCAAAAAGGGGGATCCGACGATTCATGTCAATGTCGCCTCCAACAGAAAGGCTAGGGTTTAGGGTTTAGGGTGTCGGGTTAGGGTTGACAGCATTTGCGGGCTCACGCCCGGAAGAGTCAACCCCAAATTCCAAAGGCCCGGCCTATGTTGTGCTTATCAGTAATTGGATATGAAAGGCGCGAGCTTCGAAACATTAGGCTTGTCCTAAGCCCGAAACCCTAATCCCAAACACTATGAGACCCTTTCAGACCTGATCAAACCCATGTAAAACACAGGCTTGCAAGGCCTCGCGGCTGTTGCAGCTTGTTGGAAAGAGCCTAGACATGCTAGTAATAAGAATACGAATTGTAAGAAAAATAGCCATAATCGTAATATTGATACTAGAAATAGCAGTAATATTAGTAGTAGCAGTGTTCATAGTAGTGTTGGCAATTCAACTGGACTTGCAGGATCCGCCGCCCAGCCACGTGGTCTTCCTAACTAGCAAGTACCAGCCGCGGTATGCGCTCTTCGAGACGGAGCGCTTGATCAGGAGCCATGGAGCTTGCATCGGCACCCTCAGCCCTAACCCCTAAAACCCCCAAACCCTAAACCCAAAGCTGTAAAGGAAGACGCTCTTCACCTTCATCGGTGCCTTGCTTCCCATCTCCTCGCCAGCCTTGCAGATGGGATGCTTAGGCGAGCAGAGTAGACAGTTCAGTAGGGGCTCCCTCTTGGAGGTTCCTGGGTAGTTATAAGCAGGCAAGCAGGATAACTGTGGTTATAACTTATAACCTCTATTCGGAGACTTATAACTAATAATCCCACGTATAACTACCCATGAACCTCCAAGTAGGGTTGCGGGGTCATGGGGCCGTTTTGAGGTTCAGGGTTCAGTTCATGATTGAGAATGTCATGTCGGGTTTGGTGCGAACAGACGTAACACCTATCCGGCACCGAGCAACTTTCGAAATTAAACCGCAGACCCTATTGATAGCAACAGTACATGTCCTGAAGTTAATAAGCTGAATTTAGCAACGCTGCATTCCTTGGCTGGTGGGGGTGACGGGAGTTATAACTACCCATGAACCTGCAAGTACTCACGATCTCAAGAGAGTTGTCTTGGGTAGCACTGATCCCGAGACGGACAGTTCTCCTCATCATCACTTCCGGCTGTGTGGATGCTGCAACTATGTGGGAGTTTCCGAAAACAGGGGAGCCTAATATAGTACCCCCAAACACGGTACCCCCAATTTTCGGAAACTCCTATGTAGAGGTTACACAAGCGCGTGCTGGTTGCTATTGAGGCTCTAGGCCTCTTCCGGGGCTTTTTTTTTCAGGGTTTTCTGAAAGCCTAAGCAAGAGACCCTGGGCTCCAATCCCGACTGGTTGTTGGCTCTGATTTGCAAAGCAGATCATCAGTCTGCTCATGGCGCAGAAGCGAACCTTCGGGAAAAAGCAGAGTGTAATAAATACAATGTAATAATGTAATATACCCCAGAACCTTGTTGTAAATGCTAAGGCTCCCATGTCCTTGAAGGGCGTCTCTTGCCTTGGTCCAGGCATGGTGGTTTGGGTGGCGCTTTTTCTGTACTGCCTCTACCAGCCTTACCACACGCCGGAGTGGAACTGGAGCGATGGGTCTGGCGCATACGCTCCATCTTGCCTTTTCTGACATGTTTTCGGCGCGGGTGCAGAGTGTTGCGGTGACATGGACTTTAGGACTCGGGGTGAGGATGCCGGATTGTGGCTTCTGTGTTCGGCTGGAGACTTGAGATATGGAAGCCTCAAAATCACACCGAAGCCAAAATCCCCGGACTTGCTACGTTACATGATGCGCCTTGCAGCCCGCCGCCTGGATGCTCAAAGTCAGGTCGTGAGAGGAACTGAGAACCATACTGTACTATACTACAGTAGAGTATGATACTTGTAGTAGATTACTATAGTATAGAATAATGGTACACTAAGTAGGCTCCTCGCAACTTGCCTGCAGGATCGAAATCTGCCTGCTCTTCGTGGCGATGCTCATGATCCTGAGCGTCTCAACTTTGCCATTCGGCCAGAGCTGATATCGAATCCTGTCTACGCGTTCGGTAGGGTTCCTTAGTATTCGGCCAGCGCTGATATCGAATCCTGTCTACGCGTTCGGTAGGGTTCCTTACTATACAGAATTGTATTATATTAAATTTCTACCCAACCCTAAACCCTAAACCCTAAACCCCTCAAAATCGACTCGCTTCAATCATGAAGGCCTCTTCCATTTCAGTTTTTTGTTCTCAGAGTTTTTGGGGACTTCCGGGTTCAGGAGGCGGACCCTAAGCCCTAAGCGTTAAACCCTACTTAGAGGTTCATGGGTAGTTATAAGTAGGGTTATAAGTAGGATAGCCATACTTATAACCTATATTAGGGGACTTATAACCCCACATATAGCTACCCATGAACCTCCAAGTAGACCCTAAACCCCAAGCCCTTATAGAATCCCTATAGATCCCTTTAAAGGGACCCTTAAAGGAACCCTTATAACGAGTTCAAGGACAGTTTCAGGTGGGTAGTTTACAGGTGGGCCCCGTATAAGGCTCACCTAAGGCTCGTATAAGGGTAATGGGGCTATATGAGGTCTACATAGGCCTCCGTTAAGGGTACCCACCTGGTAACTACCCACCTGAAAACTGTCCTTGACGAGTACGGGTTTTAGAAATCGGCCAATCTGTTTCGGGTAGCCGTCCTGCCAGAGCACGTCTTCTCCAACCGCAATCTTACACCCTAAATTCCGAAAACTTAAGCCCTAAACCCTATATCCTAAATTCCGAAAACTTAAGCCCTAAACCCTAAATCCTAAATTCCGAAACCTTAATCCCTAAACCCTAAATCCTAAATTCCGAAACCCGAAGCTAGGATTTGGGGCGGAAGAGCTTGAGTTTTTGATGCAGGATTCCTTTTCGAACTTTGGGGGTCTGCCGTTCAGGGTTTAGGTTTGGGGTGTGGGGTTTAGGGGTCTGCCGTTCAGGGTTTACGCTTTTGAGATTTGAGGTTTAGGTCCAGGGCGAGCAGCTTGATTGGTTTTCCGCGGTCGCGGGCTAAGGGCGGATAGTGGCTACCCCAGATTTGGGAAAGAGGTTTCAAGCGCATAGCCGCATGGCCCCTAGCCAAAACCTGCCAAATCCCGTACCCAAAATCTCACGGCCAACCCTAAACCCCAAACCCTAAACCGCAAACCCTAAGCCACTGTCCCAAACAAGAGAGCACTGGCAGGCTCAGCCTCGTATCTTCCTTAAAGTGAGCGGGTTTAGGGTTTAGGGACTAGAGGTTTAGGGTTTAGGGTTTAGGGCTTGGAGTCCAAGCGACGCCACAGACGCAGGCTAGAACGCCAAAGCCCTAGACCCTGAGCCCTAAAACCTTCAACCCTAAATGCATGTCCCAACTATCTGGAGTTGACTTTAGACATAGATGGGTGGTTGTCAAAATTAGGGTCCTTTTTCGGCTCATTATTATGATACGGCACCTATTATTTGGGGTACGCAAAAAGGGACCATAATTTTGACAACCACCCAGATGGAGGTTCAGCTTTGCGGCCTCCGTCTCCGGAGTACTTTAGCAATTTGCTTCAATGCTAGACACATCAAGATGACTACCAAGTGTAAGCGTAAGTGTAAGTGCTGTTATTATTGTTGTTGCTTACTAGCTGTGGTCGTCGTCGTAGTAGTAGTAGTAGTAGGAGTGGTAGTAGCAGGAGTAGCAGCAGCAGTCGTAGCAGTAGCAGTAGCAGTATGCTACTGCTGCTGTAGCGGTAGTAGTAGCAGGAGCACTAGCAGTAGCAGTTGCAGCTGCAGTAGCAGCAGTAGTAGTAGTAGTAGCAGTAGCAGTAGTAGTAGTAGTAGTAGTAGTAGTGGTAGTGGTAGCGGTAGTAGTAGTAGTAGTAGTAGTACTAGTAGTAGTAGTAGTAGTAGTAGTAGTAGTAGTAGGCACCCCCACTACCAACCACCCCTCTTACATACTCTTTTCGCACACATCCGTTTTACTCGGTATTTACAGCACTTTCGTCATGTAGGAACATCTTATGAAGCTTCAAAATTCACTTGCGAGTTTGCAANTTACATACTCTTTTCGCACACATCCGTTTTACTCGGTATTTACAGCACTTTCGTCATGTAGGAACATCTTATGAAGCTTCAAAATTCACTTGCGAGTTTGCAAACTCGAGCTTCCGATTGGACTTGCATTTTGGGGGGAGGGGTCGGGGGAGAGGGGCGATGATGGCGACATTGTTATGCAGACCCCCCGAACAACATCTTTAGAAGAGCCGTTTTACTCGGTTTTGATAGTACTTTCGTGATGTCGGACCATCTCATATAGTCACCAATTGTACTCTGGACTTTGCAAACTCGACATTGGGCTTTGCGAGGGCTTTCGGCGAAAACTCGAAATTGGTTGGGGGAGGCTTGTTTTTTGCGCGGTATTTAAAGTACTTTGGTCATGTCG
>BGNK01004655.1:2760-50244 GCA_003297005.1 Symbiodinium sp. clade A Y106 | reverse complement strand
GTTCCTCCCCACTTGAGTCGAAGACACCAAGACCCCATCCTACGTGGTGACCCCGCCGTGTAAGTCTCAGCCCGAAACCCTAACCGAGGCCTCTGGTATTACTGGCACCGGCCGACAAAGACCTCGACTTGGGATCGGCCTGAGGCGAAGCCAGTTTCCCGTGTAAGGCAAAAACGGGTTCTGGTGTTTGCGAAATATTTCTAGCAACGTCTATTCTCTAGTTGCCGATGCGATATGTCGAAGGTTCTAGCAGTGGGGTCAGGCGGGTGATCACAAAAGCGACAGGGGGGGCGGGGGGCAGCAAGGGGCTTGGGTAGGCTTTAGAGTGTAGGGTAAACTCATAAGACCACAGTCCTGCTTGGGCCAGAAGGTGCAAGGCATCTGAACTCTGCCTCTTGGGAGCCTCATGCTTAGCACTGAAGGCTCAAAAGATCTTAAAAGTGCGAGTATAACAGGTATAATCAAGGTTTAGGGTATTGGGGTGTAGCATGGTGGCCTTAACAATTGAAGTAGGATTTTCGTCTCTATTCCAGTATTTGCCTCTGTCCTCTTGGCTTGCAGGCTGTCAGGTGCTCCCGGTTTTATTAGAAGAGGTCTCAGGGCTTGAATTATGGTTTCTCCCCTGAACCCCAAACCCGAGACACGAACTGCTCAAGGAAAAGAGGGTTCAAACAAAGAAACCGAAACACTTGGTCTGGTCCGCTAAGTTACCCAACGATCTCCAGATCTGACCTCCCGGCACCTGCCCTGTCAGACGCCGACCCAGGAGGCCTCGGAAGAGAAGGCCGGCAAGTGTCTAAAGGGAGGTTGGGAAAATGAGTACTGCTACTCTTCACCGTATCATCCCCCAAAACCGTATTGTTTTTTAAAGGCCGTCGTACAGGGTTTTGTTCGGTCTCGGTGCTTCGACTAGGGTTTAGGGCTTCGTATCATTTGAGGTTGGGATGCGTTGAATCCATGAAGACTGCACTGTCCGGCTTGGCGAGATTTAGGGTTTAGGGTTGCCCTGCAGGCGAGAGGCATCCGCCACCCAAACAGTAAAGAAACGATGCGAAATGGAAGGCACATGTGCCTATCCGGAAAGCCATGAACCCTCATCTTGACCCCAAGTAGTAGAATCCTAAAGCAGAGTCCACAACAAATATACCGCCGCAGTGTCAAGAATCCCCAAGTGGGCTGTGGGCCAGAGACAACTGTTATACCAATTGTTTTTTGTTTTCTGTTTCTATGTGTTAAAGCAAAAACAAAAGTAAGAATAACAATGCTCATGATATCAAGAATAGTAATAGTGTTACTAGTAGTCATACTAATAAGAATATTTGCTACATTAATAATAATAACAACAGTGCCAATCATCACAACAATTCTATGCTTGTCAGTATCGCTATTATTGTGGGTATCCTCATTATTTGTGTTTAGTACTACTATGATCTGATGGTGGTTATTATTATGATTATCCCGAAACCACCAGCCAGAAGCCCGACGACTCGGCCGAAGCGCTGCAAGCGCGCGTTCTCGGCGAGGTGCACGGCGCTTCGTCATGTTTGCGCATGCATTTCCTCTCTCTCTCTTTCCCCTCTTTCTTTTTTTTTCTCTCTCTCTCTCTCTCACACTCAACCAAATAAAATTTGATTGTGTGTGCGCGGGTGGGTGGCTGGGTGGCTGGGCGGGCGCGCAGGCGGGTGGGTGCGTCTATGATACATATCTGTACAGGCATAGTGCAGCACACCTGGAGGTAGAATGAAGATTCAGAGATGATGTGCATGAATGTGACTTTGTCGGGCTGGTTGAAGTGGACAGCTCAGTCCATCAAACCTCCAAAATCCCTAGACCCCAGATTACGGCTTAGGGATTTCAGGTTTACTTAGGGTAAGCATCGCATCGAACACGGATCACGAAACCCACACCTGCAATCCCGATCCCAAGCCAGCAGGAGCCCAGACTCACCCGACCAGGTAGCAGAGTGGAGAGGCGTCTTCGGCTGGATTGCGGTCTCCGGCTACTTGGCGCAGTAAAGACCTGTACCAGGCTCCAGAAAAGGATGAATCCAGTGAACTTCAGAATCTATAGCAAAACCTGGTCCCTGGACCTGGAACTCCAACCCCTAAACTGCATGAACCCAAGGATCTTCAACACTCACAACCCTGAATCCTGATTCATATCGGATGCCTTCAGACAGAAATGGAGAACTGGGGTTTAGGAGTTATATCGGGTACATAGTGGCTCTTGGGATCCTTTCTAGATTAGGGCTTAGTGCATGGGCCTAGCCCTAACCCTAAACCCTAAACCCTCAAATTTTAGGTCGCAGAGGCTAGGGCCTGCAGCTCTCTGGCTTCAGTTTTGTTCCCAGACAACACTGTCTATAGGGGAAGAGCGGAGGGCTAATATAAGGGCCTTAATAATTAGAATAGGGTTTTGGGCCCATTATACTATTCTTTTAATAAGGAACCCCCAATACACGTACCTGTGTTCAGCACTCTTCGTATGTTCGCTCAGTTCGCTTCTTCGTAATATCGTGGTCGCAGTTGTGAGAAAAGGGTGTTGTGGTTCTGCTTGGACATTCCAAGCTTCAGAGGACACTACACATTGCATCGAGTAGGCCCCGGATTCGAACCGGAAATTCTAGACACGAAGATACCTCGAATCTTGCCTACAAGTGCGAAGAAACATTAAACTGGATCTTCAGGGGTCGTGCCATGCAACTTCCAAGCCCAGGAAACGCCAAATCTTCACACCCGCTCCTCTCCAATGGCGACAGCAAGCTTCTTGTCCTGATTCAATCCGCGCCCTCAGAACTGAGCCCCAAACGCTAAGCTCAAACTCTGAACCTACGCCCTCAATCCTAACCCTGGCTGGATACGGGTTGTCCCGCTAGAGCGCTTGCACACGTTCGTTTCGTTGTCGGCGCCTGCAGGCTCTCGAACTAAACGAGCGTGGGCTTTTTGGGCCTTTTCTGTGAGATTTGTGAGGCCACTGATCAGCTAGGTTCCCCCGTAGTACCCTTTTGCTCTTTTTCCATTTGGGTTAAAAGGTACCCCGATTATTATTGAACTTAGGGGCTACTCAAGAACCTAGTCAGGCAGGATTCTGGGTTTAGTGAGGGTCTACATATGGACCAGAACCGCGCATGAAGCTCTCAAGATTCGACCCTGAGCCCCAAATGCCGACGAGTTAGCTCTGCCACAATAGTCGAGATTGTCCTGAAAACTGCAGACTTCTTATTTCGTAACAAAATACACACCCTTCACCCTAAGAACCTAAAGGTTATTGTTACTAACAATGCTAAAACTGCAACACACTTCTGATTACTATTGCACCAGTACTTATATTCCTCCTCCTCCTCCTACTAGTACTACTCCTCCGACAGCCACCGCTACCACAACTAGCACTACTACAACTACTACCACCACCACCAGCACCACCACCACCACCACCACCACCACTACTGCTACTGCTGCTACTACTACTGCTACTACTCGGACTACCACGCTCCTGCTACTACTACTACTACTACTACCACTACTACTACTACTACTACTCCTGCTGCTGCTGCTGCTACTGCTGCTGCTGCTGCTACTGCTACTGCTGCCGCTACCGCTGCCGCTGCCGCTACGGCTATCGCTACTGCTACTGGGCTACTGCTACTGCTACTGCTACGGCTACTGCTACTGCTACTGCTACTAGCAGTAGCAGCAGGAGGAGTAGTAGTAGTAGTCGTAGTAGTAGTACTTCTACTACTACTGCGACTACTACCGCTATTGCTGCTATTGCTGCAACTGCAGCTACTGCTGCTACTGCTGTTGCTGCTGCTGCTACTACTACTACTCCTACTACTACAAGGCGCAAATCTTACTACACGGTTTCTGTTTGAGGGACGACGAGTTGGAGGGAAGAGTCGTTGTGAACATAGTTCATACGTTCCCTTGTTGGGTTCGTGAGGGTCTTTCTGTCCGAAGTCTTTTCAGTGCTGTTGAAGAGCTAAACTATTAAAGGGCACAAGGTTCTTAGATATGGCTGTGAGCTTGGCGTTTAGGCTGCCAAGATGAATGAATCCACTGCCTTTCAGCAGCTGCAGCTGTTCACTGACCCACAATGCTAGGAAACAGTTTTCAGTCCATAAGCCTAAAACTGTGCCGCCGACACCCATGCCCCAAACCCACGAGAAACTTGAACTGATAAAGCCTCCGCCTTGAATCGTAAACATCCTAGGGTCTTCGTCAACTGGCGCGATGTGCAAGGCGATCAAATGCTCAGCGTGGGAGACGCTGGCCTGGTGTAGAAGAAAGAGCGCCAGGTTAGGGCCCCTTCTTTCTCAATCTTGCTCTCGGGCTTGCAGACTAACCCTAAACCCTACACCAATTTCATCGAGTGGGTCCGTGGCTCTGGACGGCCTTCGGGGTTCAGGTTCATCGCGTTATCTTCGCTTCGTACACTTCGATATACTGAGGCCTTTCAGGTTACCTGGCTTTTGCGAAAGGAGTCAAACCTTCACTTCACGCGGGTGCAGCCGTCAACCTTGACGCAAGCTGTGAGGAAGCGACGAGGACGAAGCATCCTTTATCCTTAATCCGACATCGAAGGAACACGACAAATTACGCAAAGCCTCAGAGCAAGACTTCAGACGGCCTTTTAAGTCGACCACGACCCAGGACAGAGTCGACTTCCTCGTTTGCTCGGACGGGGGCTTAGGGTCGCGAAAGAGAGCCAATCCTGTTGGGGGTCTTTGGAGCTGTCGGGCTGCATGCGCCGACTCTCAGGCTTTAGGGTTTGTAACCAGGCAGACCCGGAACCCTAAGCCTCTCCTGAACCCTGCTGCCTAAGCTCTTCTTATAGGTTGCTTGCTGAGCCTGCAAACTCCTTCGTACCTGGCACATGTTTTTGTGCTCTAGAAGTTTAAGATGAGGTTGTTTAAGATCGCAGATATGCGGCTTGTACGGTTTTTGGGGTGGGGGCAGTCCTGGGTCCTGCCGCACTGCCAGTTCTGAGCCCATAGTCTTGGACTAGATTATTCAAACCGGTTCCGAAGCACAACAGGGGGAATCTTTAACATTTTGCCGGAGCTCTAACGATAACACGGCTGCAGTGAGAATTTCAGCAGGAAGATCAACAACATGGGAAATGAGAAGAGCAACGAACCAACACGACAAGATCACCAACACGAAAGAGGGCAAGAACAGCTCTAACAATAGCCATGATAATCATGGCAGCAGCAAGCGATCATGAAAAACGTAAAGGAACCCAGAACGGAGCCGCCAGAAGGAAGCCATAGAGGCCTCGCAGGGAGTGGAGGCGTATGCAGTCTTGGGGTTGGGGGCTTCGGGTCTAGGCGCTCAGGGTAAGAGTAAACCCTAACAGGCCTTAAACCGTAAACCCGAAGCCAAAACTCTAGGCCCTAACGACACCTAAACCCCAAGACTGCAACTCTACTAGGCATTCGGCCTTAATTTAGGGTTTAGGGGTTTGGGTTAGGGTTCAGGGTTTAGGGTTTAGGGTTCAATCCCCCCGACTTGAAGCTTCGAGGACGATGGCGGCCTGCGTGCGCTTGATGTGCATGTGCAGGTGCCAACTCCTGCACAGCACATCGGAGCTGGTGCTCCTGTAACGGGGGTATACAGGGCTTACTATAAGGGTTCCCATAAGCCATATGGGTTACTATACGGTTAGTGTTTTGGAGTTTTAGAGTTTGGGTGTTAGGGTTAATTAGATTTCGAGGCGAGTCTCAACCGTACGTCGAGATAAATGACTGCACATTGCCTTGTTCAGTCTGTCCATCTGCAAGGTTAGACAAGGGCGGAGTGTTTCCAGCCATGTCTTTATGGGCATACCTACATGACATGTCATCTGAAGACAAAGACCGGATTGGAGGGAGTCTGTCCTAATGCCATACAGTCTCACACACACAAGTCACGCAAGAGCCTCCGTGCGCTTGTCACGTCTGCAGATTCCCGCAGTTTGGGTCACTCAGCCCAGTCGCCACGGGTATCGGAGTCAACGCAGTCTCGGGTGTAATGTTACAGGGATGCAGAAGCAGGCACTGCATCCTAGCATTCTTCAACACCCAACACCATGTGATCTTGGACTGGTGATGCAGTTGCATGTTCTTGTTTGGCAGGCTTCTTACATCTACCTGCATACAGCCAAGCGTGAACATTTCCTGCCTGCCGTAGAGAAACAGTTTCTTGTTTCGGATTCAAGAATTTCATTGGCAGACTAGTCGAGCAAGACTATGCATGCGATGTCATTCTGTGTCAGCATTCACAAAAAGGTCACCGCATATCTTATGTTTAAGATAGGGATCGAATATTTTGGAATACTATTCCTCAATGCCTTGGGTCTCCGTACTATTATACCATATAGTCTAGTCTTTGCCAAACGCCGCTCCAATTGTTAAGGCCCCCCATTTTTAATAGTCCTTCCTCCCAATATGTATCGCCAAGGCACAAACCTCAGGATGTATCTCGAAGTCAGCCCCCGCGATATGCATCTCAACTCGAGGGTTTAGGGTTTAAGGGTTTTAGGGTTAGGGTTAGGGTTTAGGTAGCTGAAGCCTGAACCTAGAATCAACCAACCGTTTACGTGGACGCTTTGCAGGAAAGCGCAGAGAGCGCAGGCGCCGGTTCTGAATTGCATAGAACCAATCCGTCTACAAGTGTCACATAATGGCTGTAATCATCAGTATATGCCGTATTGGCATTCCTCTATCGGGCCTCTGCAATTATCGCGCAGTGTACCGCAAACCATGTTCTACTTGTTGAGACTCCTAGAAGTTGTTATCGAACTCTGGAAGTTAGGGGCTTAGAAGCTGACGGCCAACCCCTCCTCGTGTCTTAAGGCATTCGCATTTGAGGGGGCCGAGGTTGCAGCTTCAAGAGGCATTGGGCTGCAGAGTTGGTTGGGTACCCACTTGGCTAGCCCCTGAACCCTGTGTCGTCGCAGGTGTCAGTCACTTGACTCGGTTCTGAGTTGTGCAAGGAAGCATCCCTTAATCAGCATGCGTCGAGGACTGAGAGGTGCTACCATCTCATGCGAAGCAATGGTGTGAAATGAATTTTCCCTTGCCCGAAACCCCAAACTTTGAAGCCGAAACCCTGAACCAAGACCCTGAATAAATCCTATGCGCGAAACCCCGACCCACAAGGCTCAAGGGCTCTTGGGTTCGCGAAGTTACCTCGCGAGGAGCCGCGATCAACAGCAAGCGCGCCGCCCCGCCGCTGAATGTGCTCCAGTCCCACTGGGAAGAGGATGACCTACGCGGAGCCCTAAATCAAGATGACCGAGAGTATGTGGGCCCGAAGCCTTCTTCTGAAGACCTAGACTAGACCCTCACATGCCGTTTGGTTTCGAAGTCCAAGATGCTAGCATGGATACCTGGTTCAGGCTCAAGCTTAGTTTCAGGCCTACAAGCCATACACAGGGATGGAAAACTGGGCCGCGGGGCCAGGGGTTCTGTAAGACTTCGACATATCAGCCTCGCTGTTGCGTCCTTCACACTTCTTCTGCAAAGAAAGTCTCATACTCCAAAACCCCCAGTTTCATCATGTAGGCCGCCCTGCTCTCTCGCAGCAGAGCAGAAGCAAGCACCAGCAGGAGGACGATGCGCTTGGAGGTGAGGAGGCTTGGAAAGCTTCATGCTGAAACACACCAGGAGATTCCAGTCGGAGCATGATCTTATTCTGAGTCATTGTGAGTATGACTATGACTATTATTACGGTTATCACGATGGTTATGACGGTTGTTATGCTCAATGTGACTATTGTTAGTACTACTATTGCTATGGTTGTGATTAGCACTCTCTATCAGTTATTAGTTGCTATTAGTATTATTGTTTATATTATTGTTATCATTAACTAGCATAATTGGCAGTTATATTGTTAACATCATTAATGAGCTATAGTCTCACTGTTACAGTTATGGTAAGTACTTTAGCCCACCACTTTGAACAATCTTCACCTGTTCTTTCTCGCCAGTTCACGGCCTCGTGTAAGCCCTAACCCCTAAACCCCCAAACCCTAAACCGCTTATGCTGCAAAGCAAAACATAGCAACCCGCAGCTCAAAGCGCTGGTCGCTACAGCCCAAACCCTATCGTAATCATGCAGGCAAGGCAGGTGAGGACTTTGATTGCAATGTAATTGATTGCAGTGTCGTGTCACCAATACTATTCCCACGGTTCCGGTTATAAATATAGCATAATATACCCCCCCTGCCAAACCGGAAATCCTTAGCCTCGTTGGAGCTCCATTCCGAAAACCAAGGCGCATAAATGAAAAACTGACAGGAAGAGCAGCCGCATTCGAATGCACCTCTCCTTCCTGGCTGGGAGCAGCATTGGTCCGAGGACACCCGTGTTTTTAGGGTTTAGGATTGGGATTTACGCTTTAGGGTTTAGGGCGCGACCTTATTTGCAAGTGTCCGCCCAGCGCATGAGGAATACTTTTTCCCTTCGCACAGTGCCTCGAGAATGAGTGTATATAAACCCGACGCAATAAGTCTGCTTTTGGGGATCCTGTGCTAGATCCCTAAACCCTAACACCTAAAGACTTTGAACCCGATAGAAGTTCCAGGAGGTTTTCATTTTAGGTGCATGCGTCACAAGACGCAGACCGAAGCGGGAGAAAAGGCCACCGCACTTTGAAAAAAAAGACTTTGAACCTTGGCATTGAATTCAAAATTCGCGATCTGATCCTAACTAGAGGCGAGAGTTCGATACCCAGGAGCACAGCTGTGTCTACTACTGGCACAAAGCCACGAAGCAGCCAGGGACTAAATACCGCTGCCTGCCTTCGTCGGTGGGGTTTAGAGTGAGCGAAGTGCAGGGTTCGCCGAAATGTCGGCGGTTTTGGGCCTCAGAGTTTAGAGTTTGTATGCACTAACATATTGGGGAAAATTTGTTTCCCCAATATGTTAGTGTTTAGACTTTGTATGGGTTTAGGGCTTTAGAGCTTTTCCTTTACGGCTTTCGGGGTTGGGGCTCAGGGCTGGCCTCTTTCCAGCTCTTCCGACCTTTTCCTTGGCCAGGCCCCTGCTGGCTTCTTTGGGATTCAGGATCCGGTTTAGGGGTTTAGGGGTTTAGGGTTTAGGGGTTCAGGGTTTAGGGTTTAGGGGTTTAGGGGTTTAGGGTTTAGGGTTTTGGTTTTGATTTGGCCTTATACGGCTTAAGCTGTTTCGACCTGAGGTCATCTTGGGAGAGGCCTGCGTTGCCCGTGCAGGGAGGCGCAGGGAATGTTTCCGGTCTTGGGATCTTCGGCTTCGGGTGTCTGTTAGGGTCTTGGGGTTTTGGGAAGCTCAGGGTTTAGGATTTCGGGTTTAGGGTTTAGGGCTTTAGGGTTTAGGGTTTAGGGTGTTATCTTGGGTTTTTTGGTTTAGGGTTTGGGGGTTGAGGCTCTTAGGGATTATTAGGGGTCCTAGGGTTTTCCGGGCTGAATTTAGGGTCTGGGGTCTTCGGGGCCTTGGGCCTTGGGTTTTAGGGGTAAGGACGCTGCCTGCCTTGGCGTGAAACTGAGTTCAGGATCGGATTACATTGTACACTCAAGGTAACATATTCGCGTGTATGTTAAAATACATAAGTTATCGTATTATATTACATTGTACGGATGTCGAGCCTTTCCGATCTGGCTTGGCTAATTTAGATTTCGGGTTTGTTAAGCTTTCCGAGTCTTGAACCCAGCTTTTGAACTCGGGGCTCAGGGAGAGCCGCATCATGTCTTGGGCAAGCCCTAGACTCTTAGAGCACTCTACTAGACGCAGAAATCGCCAGTAATTCTTGACCACGGTATCCCCCAACCCAAAACCATAAACCCAAAGCCCCAATTCAAATCAAAACAGGACAACCCTAAAGCCTAAACTGCTCTACGCAGCCAACCGTGCCCTAAACCCTGAACCCTACACCCCTAAACCCCCGCCCCTAAACCCCTAAACCCTAAACCCTAAACCCCCTAACCCTAAACCATCCTAAACCATCCTAAACCCCTAAACCCCTAAACCCTTAGAGTCCTCTTCAGGCGCAGAGCCAGAGGTCGGGAGCTCGGCCTTGGCTTTGTAAGTCCGAAGCCCCCCCATAACTTTTTCGGTTCAGGTTGCAGGGTTTAGGGTCTGGTGTGCAGGGCTAAGGGTCTAGTAGGGTTTACGGAGCGGGGTTTAGGGTTTAGGGTTTAGGACGGGTTCAGGGAGTAGGGTTTAGGGCTTAGGTTTCCAAAGCCCTCGCGCCCTAAACCGAAACCCTTACTCACCTGAGCTGAAACACTCGACTGCCTGGAGCTTGCAATGAGTCTTACCTCCATCCGACCGAGACGCAGCGGGAGACTTGAAACCACCTGCGGCGCAACAAAGTACTGGCTGACGCTGATCCCCAGCCCTAGCGCAAAGCGTGGAAGGCCCTGCTGCCCCTCAATCCGAAAGCCTGAATCAGGTGGCGCCCATCACGCCGGGTGCGAACCAGCCATTAGCTTGGCACACCTTTGTGACTAGAATTTGGGAGTCCGGGCCAAGGACTGAGGAGCTTGGGTCAACTATACCATACGGACTCGGTTTCCGTGTTCAAGAAACAGTTGCTTTTGAGCCGCGGGGCTGATGGTTCAGTGTATGCGCTCCAAAATCTAAAGTCGGCTCTCACAGCCTCCGAGGGCGCGGGCGCCCGATACTCCCTCACATCAATGCCAGGACCGCCAGTTCAAACTGCATGTCAGCTGTGTTCCACATGAAGTTCGGGGTTTTGGACCTTGGGCGTGGCAGGGCCTCATGATAGGCTGAGTGTGAGTAAAGGACGTTGGTAAATTTACCTTTGGCATTCAGGCCGGTATAGTCCGTGGGCTACGTGCCATGTTCACAGGATCTTGACCAGGTTTCAGGTCGAGGTTTGTCTCATGTGCTCTGTGAGGCACTGGGGGGCAGGTGAGTGTACTACTACTACTACTACTATGATGTTTCACGTTGTTTTGTTTTCGTGAACTGCTTGGCCAGCACGCCTCGGCCCACTCATCGGGACATCAGATCTGGGTTAGTGCGCGAAGACGGCCCACCGGAATCGGGAATGATCAGAATCTCCGGACATCATGCCTTGGGGTTTAGCATGTGCTTAGCACTCACCCATTTTGTCGAGCATTTCTGCAACAGCACCTGTATGCCGTTTGAAAGTGGCATGAAGTTCCTCCGTAGCATGAAAGCACAGAAAGCCCATCCAGGGCGCGATGCCGGGAGGACCCAAAGGTGGGAATGAGCTGCAAGCGTCGGTGCAGAGAGTGGTCAGTCTATGCAATATTCAGACTACTGCGGATGAGGCTAGGTTGCATTGACCGTGCGGTTGTACTGACAACAAGGGTACTCGTGAAACTGAATCGGCATAGTCATGGGGCAGTAGTAAATAGAGCCGTGTCAATTTTGTAGTTGTGCACGTTGATTGTTATTCGTTGTTAACTTGAAGTTTGTCTTCATCATCATCGTTGCTTACGTAGCATGCGTTGCATCGTCATACTGTAACTTTCTCATTGCATGTTGTTTGTAGCATAGTTTAGCATGCGCCGTGTTCGGCAAGGCGGAGAAACGGTAAAGTATGTTCGATGCTGTGTTCGCAGTCTTTTCTGGACATGTCCTGCCCCTTTCGAGGCATCAAGAGGCATACTTTACTTTACAGACTCCACTGCTGTCGGTGCTTCAGAGCTCACACAGGCCCCCCGATGCGGCCTCATCTGCCGACCAGAAAACAACCGTGGATGCAGTCACCCACTCAGTCCGGCCTGGGCGACCACTGTATATTACAATGTATAGTAAAGCAAATTAAAGTATATCGTATAGTAAAGTATATATTATAGTATATATATATATTATATGATTGTATAGTAGAGTATGGTATGGTATATATTATCGTTTTTGTCTGTTATAGCATATTTTGGGATAAGAAATTTCATATTATCGCCTTCTACATGAATTCTGCGTCAGTCAGCCCGCAGGGACACCTTGAGCGCATGGACAGATATCACTGTCCTTATCATTCAGCCTGACCAGGTGTCTACAGGCCTTGAATGCCCTGGGCCCATCAACCCTCCGAGTTTGTAGGATTGTAGGATCGATGTTCGACAAACCGCTACTTAGCTTTCGATAAGGGTTTGGGGTGTGGGTTAGGCTTCATGCAATATCTTTCCGCAACTTGATCTGTCGGTCCTACTTCCGGGCGTTTACGGGTTGCTTGGTGTCCAGCCAACGACCCAGTTTTCAGGTGGGAACCGCTTCTTCATGGCATTTCTGCGGCATCCACAGCCAAGAAAAGGGCCCTTCCTCGAACTCTGAAGCTCTAAACCTGATCTCCTAAACCCAAAGCTCTAGAGAATCCCTGCACTGAACAGTTTTCCCTACATCTCAAACCTTATCCCTAAGTGCCAGGCCCATGCCCTGAATCCAAGCCCCCCAGACCCTAAATCTAAGTTTTTGTCTTTCGGATTACCGTCAGGTCCACGGCCCATGCTGCCGGCCCAGCTCAGCCAGGCGGCCGCCTTCCGAGAAAGGGTTCTACAACGGTTCTATAAGGCTTCTATAATGAAACCAGGATCTTGCAAGAATTTCTATAAGGGTTCCGCCATGAGGCATACGATAAGGGTCGGTAATCGGGTTTCTGCAAGAAGGGTTTAGGGCTTCGAAATTTTTCGTCGTATCGAAGGGTTTCAGGGCTGCTACCCTGACAGGATGGATTCTTGAAGTTATGCCTTTAGGGTTTAGGGTTTAGGGTTTATACCCGACATCCTCTGTCCATTTCGTTGTAGTCTGCTGTAGATCAACAGACTCTGAGACTCCCGCAAACTATAAATCCTAAACCGCTAAACCGCAAACTGATCAGTCTTCGTGATTGTGGTGTCAGGAGATAGTGTCGCAGCTTTGCAAGACCGCTCATCAGCAGTTAGCTGTGAAGCTTACTATATACAGGTGCATTAGTCATTATGACAGGGTTTTGGGGTATAGTTTACCGTTTCGTACTAGCAAAAAGATATTATCAGTGGCTAAGTAAACTAAGAAAGGCCCTCATCCATATGTATATATATAACACGCACACACACACACACACGCGTATTCATGTGTGTATATATACATATGTGTGCATATATATATACAGTTTTCCTGGGCCTAGTGAGATCCAGGCTTGACTGCAACCGCGCATAGCCCCGCGACCACCTCGTTCCCGAACCACCGACAAAATCTCGCATTTTTTGAAATAGATGGAACCCACATCTGGATAGCAAGTCCAGCATTCCGCAGACCCCATGCACATCACCCTATCGCTGCATCGACCGCAGCTGTATCTGCATGGGTGGGGTTACAACAGTCATGTGGTCTGAAGCCCCTGCGCCGACTTCGGCTATCTTAGACCAGCCTTCTCACAGCCTTCATCCGAGTCCCCCACCTTTGGAACCCGACATTCCGCGAGTCTTGGCAGGGCGCTCCTGGCGCCCTTTCCGGCCGCCTGGGGCTCAAAGGGTTGAAATGTGGTTTCGTAAGGTAACTCTTATTCACGCAGGTGTCTCTGAAAGGGAACTTGAGCCTAGAGCAACCCAAGCTGCCATGGACTTTGATATTGTATGGGTGGATGCCTGTGTTCGGATCTATGAGATCTTCGGGACATGGATGTTGTGTCTGGGAGTGTCGGTCAATGAAGCTACTTTACCAGCATTAGCTGATGCATTCAGGTGGCTATGCAACTTCTTGCTTGTCTCTCTCCGTCTTTCGTATAACATCGTATATTAAGAATGAGTAGACATTATGCACGCATGCAAGCTAGATAGCCAGATAGCTAGATAGCTAGATCGCTGGATCGCTGGATAGCTGGATAGCTGATGGTTAGCTAGATAGATAGGTAGATAGATAGATAGATAGTTATATGTGTCGATCGACATATATGTATATGTATTTATGTATGTCTGTATGGATAGACAGACAGGTAGATAGATAGATAAGCAGAGAGATAAACAGGTAGAAAGATATCTAGAGATAGACCAGGCAGGCAGATGGACAGACGGGCAGGCTGGCAGACGGACAGACAGACAGACGGCCAGACAGACAGATTCGACAGTTCGACATAGAGAAAGATATTTGGGCAGAGGCGAACCCACCACGAACCAGTGTCATGTCTTGGGGTACTTCGACCACACAAAACACCAGCTGGATGGCCGAACTAAGGAAGCAATCTTTCTCCTGTGTCCATGAATCAGCTATAAGAAGCTTCAGACCCCTCTACAACCTGCGGTGCGCTTCAGCCCTCCACTTCTCAGCTTACTGCCCACACTGCAGGCTAGAATCTTACCGATGCGAGAACGAAGCCTGAATCCAGCGTCAACCCCGATACCCGAAACCCCTAACCACAAAGCCCAGCAACTACTCTGAGCCGCTTCTTCCCTGCCGGAAATGACTGCATTCCATCTCCGTTATCCGGAGCTCTAAGGCAGATCCGACCGGCGGCAAAGCGGCCTCTAGCTCAGTGCCATTTCTCCTACTCTAAACCCCAACTCTGAACCCGGAACCATCATAAAGCCCTTATGCTGCGACAGGTGTCATCAAGCCTGCAGAAGGCGACATTGTGCTGTTTCAGGTAGGAAGGTTGCCCCAGAGAGGGATGAACACGCACACACACACACATATAATATATATATATATATATATACAGAGATAGATAGATAGATAGGTATACATGTAGGTACGTAGGGTATGTGTATGTGCATTTGCATGTGCATGTGTATGCGTAGGCGCAGGCGTAGGTGTAGGTGTATGTGTATGGGTATGGGTATGAGTATTGGTATGGGCATGGGTATTGGTATGGGTATGGTATGTGTGTATGTATGTGTGAGTATATGTGCGTATGTATGTAATTATGTTTGTATGTATATGTGTGTATGTACATCTGTACATATATATATATGCATATATGCATAGCTATACATGCTTCATATATACCTATACGCATACACACGTACATACGCGCGCACACACACACAAGCTAACTTCACCACCTCGAGTTTCGCAAGACCTGGAGAGCCCACTGGAAGCTCGAGTTTCAGGCCTCGCTGGTGAAGGCAGCGTCAAGGACCCAGCTCCGGGTTTGGGGAGGGTTCAGGGGTTTGGGGGTTTAGGGGTTTTGGGGGTGAGGGTACAGGGTTAGGGCGGTTAGGGGTCCGGGTTTAGGCCGCTGTGTTTTCCTAGGGAGCAGTTCATTCGTTTCCCAGGGGCCATGGTCGGCAAGCTGCACCTGTTCAGAGAGCTTATCTTGTCTATTATGAAGCACTATGAGGCAAGACTTAGCAGCAGTCGCCTGCACTTAGTTTCTTGTAACACCGAAGCGTCCCACAGATGCTGCATTCTCATTGTTGCTTTCCTGCTCCTCGTCCTTCTCGTATTCTTACTCCTTGATCCCTTGGTTCCTCATGCTTGTTCGCGTTAGAACTGGAACTCTCCTTCGTTGACCAGGATTTCGAAATTTCCATCATTTGACATGCAACTCTTGCCACAGTTATTGCTAATCTTACGCATTAACGTACACTGTGCCAGCTGGTACGGCTGCGTGTCTTCTTGTCTGCTGCTGCTGCTTCTCCTTCTGCGGCTTCTGTTACTACGATTACGACGACGATTCTACTAATTTCTGGTGGTCCGTAATGCTACTGTCACCTCGACTCTCCTTGATAAACAGCTCGTTGGATGGTTGCTGATGCATTCATTGGCACTACGCTTGCGGTCCGAAGTGTCTTTCCACTTTGAGATTTTCCTAACAATCTGATTTCATTCCCGTGATCTTGGTGCGTTCTCTTCACAGCGACTCTGACGATCCTTCTTTTCCACGGCGCCCCTTCCGAGCCCCTGGGCCCCCCAAGGCATCGGACCATCAAGGCTGGAAACGTCCTGTGCAAGCTCAAAGCGCGGCAAAAAGCAACAGCTTGCCGAAGATTTAGGGTTTCGGAGGGACTTGGCTCAGAGCCTGCGTTGTGAGGTTTGGTGATTTATGTATTGACCTGTTGGGTCTACGGCCATATCCACGCGTGTTGACACTGGGACTCGGTGGCGGATGGCGTTCTCATGGACGCGTGGCATTGAGTTCTGCATCCTACTCTAGCAGTGACCCTGATCTGCCTTGACGGTATGGAAGGGGCCGGGCCCTTTCAAATGCTTGGGAGAGTACTTGTATCGGCCTGGCTGAGGCCTAATACAAATCCAAGCCGTCAACCCTCAGCCCTTTCTGGCCTTGAGGCCATCTCAGATACACCAAGCACCGTGTGACTCGGAACTCCAGAAAGCTCCCCGCTTGCGCCAAAATGCCCGGCACCCGAAGTCCCGAAGCACCAAAGCCCTGAAACCAATTCGGCAGTTTCGACCCGAGGACTCTGATAGTAACCCTTAACTCCCTAAGCCCTAAACCCTTATAAGAGCCTACTCCCTAAACCTTAAACCCTAAACCCATCGGCCCTCAAAAAAACCTAAACCCTCAGAGTAGCCATCTAACTCCCCCAGACCTTTAAACCCTAAGCCTCATAGTAGCCGTATAAACTCCCTCAGCCCCAAACCCTAAACCCTTACAGTAGTTAGCCTTCTAAGCTCCTTAAACCTTTAACCATACACCCGTAAACCCTTTAAGGAACCTTATAAACTCCTATTCTGAATATGCAGCCTCTGACGAGGAAAATCATGGTTCTCATCAGCCCTATTCTTTATTAGTTTCTTTCATTGGTATTTTTGTTATTTAGTATGAGTAGTCTTCTTCTTTTTTGTGATTCGTGTTTTTGTTCTCATTATTAACTTCATAATTAGTATTACCATTCGTATACTTATTGCTCTGATTATTCGTATCATTCTGTTCCACTGCTTTGGCCCAGCTCTTTCCGCCGAACCATGCGCCGAATTCCTGCATTCTGCACCGCAGCCGCTAGGGTGGCCCCAACTAGTTTTTGTACCCGCACCGCACGAAAAAGAGTGCTTGTTGGGGCTATGTCTCGGTCGTCGCCTCAGAGATGCGCTGGGGAAGCAAGAGGCCTCCGAGTCTGGAATTGAGACTTCCGGGGCTCTACATGGGTGGTTGTCAAAAATTATGGTCCCTTTTTGGGTACCCTAAATATTAGGTGCCGTATTATAGTAGGGACCCAAAAAGGGACCATAATTTTGACAACCACTTACGTGGCTTCAGAATTTGTGGCAAGGTTACGGGACAGAAGAGGGATGTCATGAAACGCCACCTGCCGGCGCCACTATCGCCACAGAACTGTGCACCGCATTCAATCAACAAGAGTCTATACTGTAGGGGCCTAAACAATTACCTATACTATTTCGAGGGGCTCCTTATTAAAATTATATAGCACAATGGGCCCCAAAACCCTATTCTAATCATTAAGGCCCCTATAGTAGCAGGCCAAAGGAGAGAGCAGCACTGTAACAACCACGACGTCACAGGGCATCACCTCTTCGACAGTGCGTGTCAGGATAACCTTGTCTCTCTCGTTCGGTTCTTAGTAGGGAATGGGGGAATGGGTTGCAGGGACGACTATAAGGGACCCCTGAGGGACTATCATAGGGATCCATTCCCCCATTCCCTACTAAGCACCAGGCGGTTCTACCGGCAGATGTGACAAAGAGATCCGGTTTCCCAGGTTTGCCTTGTGCGTGGCAGTTGTGGCCTCAGCCAGACCCTTCCACGTGACTGTCGGCATTTTTGCGCTTAGCTTTGCGCGTTGGACAAAATCCCGGACGAAATTTCAATTTCGGAATTTTCGTTACCCTAAACCCTTAACCCTATGATACGGGAGTGAGGAGATGCAGAGCGGAGCTTGCTCTGTACAGACACAATCTGCGACTCGCGGTCTACTTCAGGGCCCGATTACATCAGTATCACCAACTGTAATAACCAGGCTGCGGCCCTTGACACAATTTAGAGGTCCGAATAGCAATTCGTGGCAGTATCTCCTTATAGACCCTCTGTAGTTGTCCATCATGCCAGAATTAAGAATAGACGAAATCCCCAGTCAAACTGTTATGGCTGTTCAGGACCCTGTATTCTGTTGAATGTTGAGCTACACCATAGAGTATGGGCGATTCATGCCTGTCAAAGGTTAGCATTCTAGCATTACCCTGACCGGCAGATTTTTGCAGGGATTTTAAGATTTTGAATGCTAGATTCCAGGGTTTCAGCTTTTGAATAACCCCCACAACATGGAAAAGTGAGTTATGCTAGCTGCTGGCTTAAGGTAGTCTCCGAAGCATACTCAAAGGACAAACCCTGAACTATTGGTAGCAACAGGCTACCGCCGTTGCTCTCGTGGCTCGCTACAGTCAGGACGATGCCTGCGTGTTTCGGCTCTTCTTTAAGCAGCTTAGGCAGTTTATGCTCGGGTTGTTGATCCAGGCAGCTTCGGCAATGCACTTTCTCTTGGTGGTACCTGGTTCCGAAGCTTTTTTTCGTGTATTTCTGTGACATCGTTTACGGCAAATGGTCCCCGAGCTTTTTTCATCCAAGGCCTCCAGAGCGTAAACCTTCCAATCCACCCTTCTCTCCAAGTTTTAGGAGATGCTTCGGTGTCCATGATGAGTGTTGCTTTGCGGGTCGTTTTTTGGGGCGATCTCCCAACACCAGTTGAGTAGCCATCGCAGTTTTGTGTCTTGTTGCTGCTGTTCCAAATCCAATTGCAACTGGGTAGTATGCTTGTGATTGTCACGTTTTTCTTTGCTGCTTCCGTTAGACTTGTTTCACCAATGTTTTTTGGGGCTTGTTCTGATACTACTGCTTTTTCCCAGTGTATATACAGGCAGTTGTCCCTGCCTTTGTTGTTGCAACAGTAGTGTTCTTCGGTTTGCCATTGCGAGTGGCTTATGGCCCATGGCTTATGCGACTACAGCATGTCTCTGTCCCCCCGGAGGGAGGGATTCAGGCCTCTTCGCAAAGGCATCTGGTGCGCCAGTTCTGCAACACTGCTAGTAGTTCTCACATGTTCTCACCATCATCATTCTCACCACCATCAGCCCTAACTCCTAAACTAAACTCTAAAGGCTTCCGAAGTCTGAGGTTCCTTCGTCACCGAAGCTCTAACCAAGAGCTCCCAGCATCCTAAACGACTAGGCCCTGGCAGCTGAAGCCGAAGTCCATTTAGTGTTTGGGGTTCCGACTAGCCATCGTCGAGGCTGTGTTCTTTGGGGTTTTAAAGGGGGCTTGGGCATGTAGTATAGGGGCCATAGGGGCCTAAATGATTACCAATACTAGTTTGGTGGTTCCGTATTATAACTATAGGATACTGGCCAATTATAAAGGCCCCTAGCCTATATGACTGATCTTGTGTCGAAAGGAGGCTTTTGCCCCTGCCGCTTGGGGATCGCCAGCCTTGTCGCGGGTCTCAGGGGAGGATCCCCTAAACCCTAGACCCTAAACCCTAAAGGGAGACGACCCCCGGGTTTTGGGGCTCAGGGTTTGGGAGTTTTGGGCCTCAAGTTTGGGGTTGGTGATTGTGTTGTAGATGGTCGAGTTGCAGAGGTTGAGAGCTTTAAAGCCTCAGCTCAAAGTCACCGCGGGTTAGTAGGAAACACAGCCATCAACCTTTGGCAGAAATGGCTCGGAGCTTTAGTTAGGTGTTAAGATAGACTTGGCTTTGTACAATGAGAAAGACGCCTTGAGTGCGAAGGTAGGTTGGTGGAATGTTGCTTTAGCGGTTGGGTGTTTTGTTGGTTCGGCAGGCAGGTGGACAAGGTAGCCGGATAAATAGACAAATTCTGCCCCCAAGCCCCATAAACCCCAATCCAAAAGTCAAAATCCTTTTCCTTAGATGGCCCTAAACCCTCAAATAACACCCTACACCCAACTTAAGAACAACAACCTCAGCCGACTCTGTCACCTCAAAAAAGGCGGACGGCCTCGGCCCACAACGGCGAGGCAGCGCCCAGCGGACTGTCCACCGGGGCTCTGGCCTCGGCTTATGTCCCCTTGTAGTCCCTGTAACTATACTATACTATACTATACTATACTATATATACTATACTATATGTACTATACTATATTATATACTATACTATATATACTATACGATACCGTACCATACCATACAATACCATACTATACTATACTAAACTATATATACTATACTATACTATGCCATACTATATACTATATACTATATACTATATACTATATACTATATACTATATACTGTATACTATACACTATACACTATACACTATATACTATATACTATATACTATATACTATATACTATATACTATATACTATATACTACATACTACATACTACATACTACATACTATATACTACATACTATACACTCTATACTCTATACTCTATACTCTATACTCTATACTCTATACTCTATACTATACTATACTATATATACTCTACTCTACTCTACTATACTATACTATACTATACACTATACTATAATATAAACTATGCTATTCATTGAATATCGGCCTTTTGGACCAATTTTTCACGATATGCCTCCAAAGCCTGCTTGTGATTTTGAACGCTCCATTCAATGAATAGCATAGTTTATATTATAGTATAGTGTATAGTATAGTATAGTATATACATAGTATAGCTGATTTCTGGGCTCAGCCGTCGGGCATTGGCTGGAGTACACGTAACGGCAACAAGCATCCCAATAAATCAGGATCAGCAACTGACTTCAGAATCTATACATTTGTACATGCGCCATGTTTGTGTTTTGCCCACTCCTTTAGTACGACCCCAAGGAGACTTGGAGACCACTCGTTTTGGGGTTTAGCACAACTACTTCGATGCAGCTAAGCTACGGTCGAAGTTGCTCGATACCTTTGGACTTTATACAGGTTGTATTTGCCTGGGTCCATTTGGCCTGCGACTTCGGCTGACGCAAACCAAGCTCAGAAAGTCTAAGGCACTCACGGGTGCTGTGGCCGTCAGTGCCGCCCTGGGAGCCGCAGCCGCCGTGGCAGGGCGCTCAAAGAGCGCCGCGCTCCTGGCTAGGCTGGATCTGCGGCTTCAGCAGTTGCGTTCAATGATAGGGGCAATATGAGGGCGGTAATCGCACAGTGCTAAGCACTGCGCAGAGGAAGAGAAGACAAGCATACTCCGGGCTCAAGTTCCCTAAGCACTGGGTTACAGGGTTACATCATATATATCTGTATATCTATATATGTATATATATATATATGAACCTGCTACAGTACTCTTGTATTTGGGCAACTGGAGCCCTAGGGATGATAACCCTAAAGCCTAAATCCAGGATGAGCGATGTAGATTCGGGGTCTTAGCTATAGTGGCCTCCAGGTTGGGTGCATGTCCGTTTGTTGTTTTGCAGGCCTTGTGTGAGAAGAGGCAGAGCCTCCTGGATTTGGAAGTCTACTGTTTTTGCTATTTAGTATGAATGTTCATCTTTTTGCTGTTAACTATTATAGTTGTTACTGTTATCACTGCTATTATAAGGTCTTGGAATGCTGTTTTTCCAACATGAGACACCCTCTACAGGCCTCGATTGTTTATTTAGAGCCGGAACAGGCTTGCCCGCGGCCTGCGTAGCGTTTGAACATGCAGATCCTTCTTCGGATTCAGCGAAAATGGGCAAAGAGCGCCAAACGCATCTGAGAGCGACTTTTCGAAGGTTTGGCTTGCCGCCACCCAGCCAGGAAGTCAACAGTCCCAACCTCTTGTGTTCCGAATGCGAGTAACCTTGCGGACCCGTGAAGGCCACTTTCATTCACTTCACTCCTATCTTCTGCTAGACTTTCAAGCGGCAAGTGCTAGGCCTAGCTGTCAGCAGGGAAAGCACGAGTCCGCAGACCCGAGGCAGTCTCATATAGATGCCATAAATCCTGATGCCCGAGACGGGCAGCCTCCAAGCAGGCGTTCCCATGCCGTGAAGATCTACGACACTTGCATTGGTCGGGGACTGGGTTTGAGATGCTTGTAAGGATTTGGAACAAATCTGGATCTGGTATATAACCCTAAATGGCAGCTTTGTTGAATTCGGATGCAGCATGCTGGATTCGACGATCGCGAGCCTTACATCCTGCTGAAGTCTTGAGTTTCGCGATGGCTTCTAGTACCCGGGGCACGCACTAGAGGAACGATGGCTTTCGCTCGGAAACCTTAGCGGCGACAACCAACCAAGAGCCAGCAACAAACAAAGACAGATGCGACAATGGCAGCGGCGATGGCAAGTGAAACGATAGCGTCAATCGCAGCTGCAGCATCGAAGATATAGAAGTAGCAGCACCAGATAACAATCGCACCAGCAGCAGCACCATCATCACCGCCAGCAGCACCAGCAGCACCTGCACCGCCAGCAGCACCAGCAGCACCAGCACCAGCAACACCCCTGCCCAAAAGTCCAGGACACGCATGAACACCACGGCAATCTACGACCTAAGGCTGCACCCTCTGCGTCCGTGCCTGCCCCACTGACGTCCTGGAGTGAAGAGCTCAGCCTTTTCGTTTAGGCTTGAGGGTTTTATAGCTCTATCACATGACTGAAGCATGGGCATCGAGCACAGGCTTTCCGGATTCATTGTACGAAGCATCACTCAACATCAACTGCTGGGCAAGATTGGGCCTTCGTGCCTGGGATTTCGGCCCCAAGAGATCTCAGCTACCGTTGTCAGTATCTCAGCATCAAGTCCTTGAAGTACCTGCTCCTTGACACTCCAGGTTAGGCGGGGAGGCCCGATTCCTCGGAATCCCCTGGACCATCATTTAATGAACAAGTGTTTCTATACTTTGCCCCATGTAACTCTCATAAACATGCTCACACCTCCCCCATGTACATCTCTTAAGCTCCTACTGCCATCTCTAAACTCCTCAACACTTCAGTCACTTGACATGCTCAAAGCCATGAGCCGCTGGAGGATGGTCCCAGCCACCATCAACGCCGCCAAGCAGGCTGGCTTCAGAGCTGTGTGGCTTCAGACTTGAGGAGTTCAGGGTGAAGTTTTAAGCGGTGTGGTGTTTGAAGCTTCTTCAGAGGCCAGCCATCAAACTGAATCTCCTTGGTAGTGCTCGTCACCTAAGTGAGCACAATAACTTAACGGGTACATACTGATACTATTGGGTTTGGGTTTTGACGCTTTTTGAAGTCCGGGTGGCTCGCATGCGCTCGCAAGAGAAATCCCGCTGGCTTTGCGGTTAGGTTGCGGGCTGCATGTTGCAAAATCACCCGCTCCACAGCCCTGATTCCTATAGTCCGTCGCACCACACCCGAGTTTTTGTTGGCCTGCTTTCCTGATTTCCAAAGCCTAGTCGGCAGTTGAGATTGCCGTCAGGTGGCATCTTCCCCGCGGGTCGAGGAGTCGGGATTCAGCGGGAATCGGGGAGAATTCCTTCATTCTCCGCTCCTCGTTCTCGTCCCGGTCGTCCTCATCAGTCTCGTCATCAGAAGCCTCACCATCCGCGCCATCGTCATCGCTGTCGCCATCGCCATCATCAGCTTCAATATCAGCTTCATCACCAGCTTCCTTAACAGCTTTATCGTCGCCATCGTCATCATGGTCATCATCATAATCATCGTGATCATTACAATCATCATCCTCATCATCATTATCATCGCCAGCGCTGTCGTCAGCAGCCCCAGCAGCTGCCCTTCGATGCGTGAGAGCCGGGGCCATCTAAGGGCCTATACCAAACAAACATTGTACCGATCAAACGCCGATTCCGGACCGCAGTGTGGCGGGGAGTCGATTTATTGCCCTTGTTCGAGCAGTCACGCTCCGACTGGCCTGGTGGATTGTGTGCTCCTTTTCGCTCTAATAGTTGTAACTTAAACAAACCCGCACCTGTAAACCCAAGAGCTCGACGACTTGATCTAAAGCCGCGAAGAAGGGCCAGCACCCTATCCTTGCAAGAGAACGCCCCCTGAGAAAAAAATACTTTGTACCTACTTTGAGTCGTATTCTGTCACCTACTTCTACAATGAGAACGCAAGCACAACGTGCTGGGATCCTCTTTAATTTCCTATCCCGGACACTGCCGTTTTGACAGGACTGCGTGGGATGCAAGCGCTGCGAGACCGCCTGCCCCACCGACTTCCTCAGCATCCGCCGGGGGCACAGATCGGCTTAGCGCAGAGGGTACAGGCCTTTTGGGGTTTGGGAGTTTCGCCCCGATGAGCATCCTTGTTTCTGGAGGCTTCTGACAGGAGCTCTACAGAAAAAGCCAGCAGAGTTTGTATTTCTATGAGCATGTTTGCGTTGGTATCGGATTAATGCAAGTCGGGCTTGTATGGTGCTTCCCAGGTCCCAGCACCGGACAGCCAAGAATAGCATCCGAGCAATAGAAAGCATCACTGTAGTGTTCTCACAAGTCCTAGTCGTTCCACGCCCACACCTCGCCCCAGTTGAAGCCTGTTTCTCCCCTGTTTGAGGCGTGTACCTGCAGGACAACGAGGAGACCCAGTACAGTCTGGGTCTGGACCTGGTTGCAGGGACGCCCAGACGTTTCTTCGAGCTGAGTATCAAAGAATCATCACATCTTGGCCGCAGACGGAACCATTTTCCATACAGCACCTCGTGCCCGAATCTGTCCGTGTACTTTGATGTGATCATACTCAAACGGTTTTTCGGTGGTCTGGGGGTTGATGGGGCCAGAAGCGACAGGTAGCAACTGTACGACTCGTACCGAAGATCCATTCAAGCTCAAGTCTGAGGCCCCACCCCGCCTGTGAAGGACGGCATACCACCAAGACCTCTTCTCCGTCAGAAACGGAGAACCCAACTTCATAGTTTATTTTTTGACCGAGGCTCGAAGACCTCGTCCGAAAGCGACAATCCTGGAACCGGTAAGCCCCGAACCCTGAATCGGAAGCCCTCTGCCGAGGATTGGTCGTAAAGTGTTTCACTTTGCACCGCCGCTCTCCGAGTGCTGGGGGCAGGAGCAGTAGCAGCGGCAGTTGTCCCGGGTCGTGGTCGTAGTCGCAGCTGGCCGTAGCGTAATTGTATTCGTAGTCGTCATAGCAGTCGTCGTCGGCAGTGATGGTAGTCGTTGTCGTGGTGCTGGTGGTAGTGTTGGTGGTAGTGGTAGTTGAAATGGTATCGGTAGTAGTGAAGAAGCAGCGTCAGCAGTAGTGGTGGCATGTGGTACCGCAACGGCTGCTACAGCCACAGTAGTTGGACCAGCTGTGCCATTTCGGAGAATAAAGTTTTGATGCTGATATCTCTATACCTAATGTCCCTTGGGGTTTAGTGCAGCGTAGAAGACTTTGGGATGCAGCTAGGCCTATCTAAGCTTTTGAGACGTCGAGGTGGGTAAGTTGGGGCTGCCAACCTGTTTGACCCGAAACCTAATGAGGATGACAACCTAGCCAGAATGCGTGCTGAACCCTAAGAATCAACATCAACCCTGAGGTGCTCCGTGGTGGCGAGGGCTGGGATTTTTGAGCTCACAGGCAAAAAAAGAAGTCTTCTGTGTCACCCAGTTTGCTTGTACGGGACAGGGGTTTGGAGTTCGGGGTTCAAGGCACAGTTGCCGGGAGAGGCTTCCCAACAGCTCCCTTTGCATGGACTCGCGGTCGGGTTTTGTGGAAAAGATCGGCGATGTTTCCTGTTTCTCTTTGGTTGTCCAGTTCAGCGCGATGTTTGAGGTCTGCAATATCCACTCGGCACATCCGACAAGACCAGAGATGCTCCTAGAAATGATGGAAACTCGAACCACCAACCCCGAAGCAGAAACCGTAACGCCACTCCCAGCACCCGTTCCGCAGCCGCAGCCGATTCGGCTGAGGTTTGCAGGGATTGCTTCTTGTAATTTGAGCAGCTAGCAGGTCAGCTCAGGATCCTACTCTAGCTTAGATTTACTTGTGTGAAGTTTCAGTATCCTTCTGAGAAATAGGGGCCTAAATAATTTCCAATACTGTTTTGGCGGGTCCTTTTTTATAATAGTAAATACTAGTAGTATAATACACACCAAAACCCTATTCTAATTATTAAGGCCCCTATAGTATATCATTTCGTGATCTCTTCCGCCGGCTGCCATCCTGCGTCCAGCCGCAGTTTTGCGAGCATCTCGTCTTGAGATGCATTCGGGGTTTGGACTTTAGGGTTTAGGGGTTTAGGGAGTGGCTACGATAGGACGACTATAAGGTTGCTATGGAGCTTGAGTTCAGGTTCGTGGTTTGTTGGGACACACGGGGCTGAGCTCCAAGGCAGCACTGGATTCGGGGTTCTCTCCGTCTCTCTTTCTTTTGCGGGTTAATTCTAAAGAGATTTTTGAAATTAACAAAGCTGTGTACAGTATGTACATTTATGGCCTTACGCCGCTGTAGTTTTTAGGGCATAGGGAGGCGACCTTAAAGCTGTATACAGTATGTATATTTATGGCCTTACATTGCTGTAGTTTATAGAGCACGGATTTCCATATGCATCTTGTCACATCTGTGAGTCCCCTCGGATGGCATTGCTGTTTTTAAGGCCTGAACACTGAACTCCAAACCCTAAACCCTCCCACAACTGTGGGTTTCGCCAACCTTAACTGCTAGGTGGGAAAAGGCGTTCAAAAAGAGAAAACCCTAAACCCTAAGCCCCTCTAGGTCCTAAGCCCTATGAACCCAGCCTTCTAGGCTGCAATGGAGTTGGGCACCGATGTGGGGGAACTCAGGTTCCAGGGAGGGAATTGCGTCAGGTTGTAGGGTTTAGGGGTTTAGGGTTCAGGGGCTTTGCGTTTAGGGTTTGGGGGCCAGGGGATTTATGGTCGAGGGATCCTGGAAGCTTCTTGGTGCTTTCGACTTCAAAGAAGTCGCAAGCGTGAAGATCTTGCGAAAAATATTCCTTAGGGTTCCTTATTCTACTTTTTTTTATACCCCCAAGCCCTGTTCTCACGGTTAAGGCCCCTGTATTATTCCCTCATCCCGGGCTTCAAGCCCCGATCCCTGCAATGCATTCTTCACAGTAAACTTACAGTTGGACTTCAAGGAGACTTGCTAGACAGTAGACCCAAAAGTTATCGACCATGTGGCCACCAAGGAGGGTGTGGTTGCCGTCAGCTTCAACGAAAACTCCACCGGCAAGACGTTCGCAGACACCAAGGCCGGGTTTGCTTGCGGATCTGCATGGGCAGTGCTAGTCGTCTGCTGCAGCATAAACTATGAAGAACTTAGTTTGCTTGTGTAGCCTTAGTTGCCATGGTCACTACTGTCTTTTCCCATGTAGAGCTCTGGCCCACTTCTAAGAGTAAGAGCCTTAGCTTTCAATTAGATAATTTAGAGGAATACCTCCGTATAGCTTTATAGACTGGCCTGCTTCGAGGGCTGCAAGGACAGGGGAAATTCAGTTTTCGCGCAGCTTCAGCAAGAGGTTCCTACCAAATTTGGGAGGTGCGGTACACGTGGGAGTTGGCCATCGACGGCAAAATGCATACGCACCTTGGCAGATTCAGTGGGATCAGGGAGGAAGACTTTGTTTGCTGTTGGATCATGTCGGATAGAAGTGAGATTTACATGGGTTTTAGGGCTTAGGGTTCCTAAACCCTAAGTGAGCGCTACATCCCGGACCTCCACGAGCTTGGAACAGTTGACTGAGTTGTGAACAGGAGAACGGTGCCTGCCTGAGTAGTTTTGTTTTGGGGTGATTGTAATGCCGATGGCACATAGTCGTCTGTTGCAGAGCCGCGCGGGCAGACGAACGAAGAAGGCCGTCATCCCAACTAAAAAAGCCTAAAGCTCGACAGCACGCCTCGCAGTTTATGGACAGTATTGAATACTTTCCATAAAGTTGTGGGGCACGTTTTCGGGTTTCAGGGTTCAGGGGTTTATTCGGGTCCGGGGGTGGCGTTTGATTGCAGGATCGAGTTCACCAACACGAAGCTGTGGCCTCAGTATCTCAGGGTTTAGGAGTATGAGTTTCAATTTCGGTCTCAAGTAAAGGACCTTCCCAGACTCTAGACGAAGTCAGGTGCAGCGGCCTCTGTTATCTTGGGCTCACGAAAGCTGGAATCTTCTCTGGGAGTGAGCCTGTTGTCAGTATCGAGTGAATCATATGTGCTATGTGTTGCAACATCTGCAACACATGGTATGCAATATCTAGATTTATCGTGGTCTTCAGCTCTTGACGGCTATTTAGCAGACCTCGGCCTGCTTCAACAAGAGGTTTCTCACGCCGAATCCATCGAAGGAACCCTGATGTTTCAAAACCGGAGTTTCAGGTTCCAGGAAGCCTATAGGGCCTGATATAGACCCGAAATAAAAGGATCCTCAATATGAGCACCCCTTAAACAGGGGACGTCAAATTTCTGAAACTAGGAAGCCCCGCAGGGTCCCAAGAAAGCACCCTCCAGGACCTCGGGTAAGAAGCGCGTCTTCGTGGATGGCCGCTTGCTGCATGAGATGACGGTGCTGCCGGCTTTGTCCTCCCCCACGAGAAGTTCGTCTCGAAAGATATACTTTCTAAATCTGAGTCTATCTGTTGGAAGGTACGGTCCAAATTAAGTGAAAGCAACCTTGCGTGGAAACAGGGCCTATGCACTTAAGACGACACACTAGCCGGGCAAGTTGTGGCTTGTGCTTGACTTGAGTTCAATGTTTAGCATGACGAGGTGCTGTGAATTCTCAAGCTACGTACTTCGTGGTCTAGATAAATGTCGGATTCCACATAATTTCCCAGCTGCTGTCCGCAGGATGGGCTCACAGGCACGTGGAAGCGGAAAAGGGGTTCCCGGGGAGGGACTTGTTTTGATTGCCGGCTGCACTTTTGTGTGGTAGCGGAGCTCCGATTCACGGGCTTCGGTGTTCAGTGATCTTCGTCGTGAGGTCGAGGTTGTTTTGGGTCGGTCCGGTTTCCTTGAGCCGAGCTACCATGGATACGTTTGACTTCCGCGATGCCGTGGGCCTAGTGNACGGGCTTCGGTGTTCAGTGATCTTCGTCGTGAGGTCGAGGTTGTTTTGGGTCGGTCCGGTTTCCTTGAGCCGAGCTACCATGGATACGTTTGACTTCCGCGATGCCGTGGGCCTAGTGTGGGAGCGAGTTGATGACGAAAGTGGAGATGAAGGGTCTTCAGAGGCAACTGTGTGGGCAGAAGGAGTGACGGGGAGGCAGTGGACTCCAACAATGGATGGTTCATTGGAGGGGCGCGCTGCGATGGGCACTCCTGTCCGCCCCCGACCGGAGATCCGGTCATGGGCCCAGGCGTCGGCCTGGGAAGCAGAAGATGGCTACTGGTCCTCGTCGCAGGGCTGGTCAAGATCTTGGCACAGTTGGAGTGAGGACCCCTGGGCGTCATACTTGGACTCCCGCCGACCGGACTGGCGGAAGGAGTACCGGGATGCTCGGGGCTACTACAACTGGAGCGAGACGTCTGAAGCTGGCGACAGTGAGTCGCCTCCGGGAACGGACGTGCCGCTTCCTAGGTTGCTGTCGAGGAGCGAGAACAAGCGGGATGCCCCGAGCCCTAGTCGAGCCCAATCACGCGGAGAAGAGGGTGCCGTGGAGGCACGAGGTCTTCTACGGGATTCTGCGCAAGTTCGAGAAGGTCTGGCGAGCGACGGTGCCCACGGACTCCGACCAGAACTTCTTCCTCTTCGGCACGATCCTCCGCAAGGTGTAGTACCAAATGGTGCCAACGGACTTCGGCCAGAACTTCTTCCTCTTCGGCACGATCCTCTGCAAGGTCTAGGACAAGTAGGCAGTGGGGTTCGTTCTAAGGAGATGGTCGTCAGCAGTGGTCTTTCAGTCGATCAGGGTGCTGGTGGCGATTCAGCTGCACGTCGTGGTGGAGAAAGTGGGTCCAGTCATCCCAGCGGCGCGGGTTACCTCCGTTTGCACAGCTCTTTTCCACCGGAGTTTCGAGCACGTCCTGGAGAGTCATGGAAGGACTACTGGAGGGCAGTGGAGTTTTGGTTGGCGTCAGAGGGTGTGAACTTACCTCCTGAGGTCAGAAGTTCCCGTCTAATGCAGCAGCTGAAGGAGCGGGCGGCCAAGATCGTGAACCACCTCTCGGTCTCGGACGTGGCATGCGAGAACGGGGTGACGATCATCCGCTCCGAGATGGAGAAGTCGCCGATCATCAAGCTGTTGGAGCATAAGGAAGTGGATCGCAAGAGACAGAAGTTCATGCGGCTCACTCGATACGCAGGTGAGTCCTTGGAAAGTTTCATCAACAGAGCCTCGATCTATCGTCATGAGAATGACCAGTGTCAGAACTACAAGGTTGGCTCGAAGTTCTACCTGGGCCACCTCTTGGACGCTGCGAAGCTGACAAAGAAGGACGAGGCCCTGGTGAAGACGGCGGCCGGTGGTCTACATGAAGAAGGGCGAGTGGTGAGCGCTCTTCTTGAGCTCTCTGAACAGCTGGAGGGTCAACCTGGTTGGCCCATCGGCCGCGGTGAGCCGAACCTTCATGACGAAGACGAGTACCTGGTCCAAAAGAACCGCTACAAGGAAGGCCGTGATCGTGGCGGTGAAGATGGCCGGGCGGATAAGAACTACAAGCACCCGCGCGGCNGTGAGCCGAACCTTCATGACGAAGACGAGTACCTGGTCCAAAAGAACCGCTACAAGGAAGGCCGTGATCGTGGCGGTGAAGATGGCCGGGCGGATAAGAACTACAAGCACCCGCGCGGCAGCAACGGCCGCTTCACTCGCGGGAAGCTGAAGGGAAGGTTCAAGCGCTTCAAGCAGGTGTTCCATGCCATTCTGGAGGACGATAGCGACGGGACCTCCTCAGACGACGAGGACTCAGAGGGCCAGGGAGACGAGCCGAACCAGGGTGATGAGGATCCTGAAGGAACCTCGTCGTCTCGAGAGAGCTACGAGGGAGATGGCCAGGCCCCCGCTGAGATCTTCGCTCAAGAGCACCGTGCAAAGAAAAGGGTGAATGAGCTGAAGCAGATGCGNGTGAGCCGAACCTTCATGACGAAGACGAGTACCTGGTCCAAAAGAACCGCTACAAGGAAGGCCGTGATCGTGGCGGTGAAGATGGCCGGGCGGATAAGAACTACAAGCACCCGCGCGGCCGCAACGGCCGCTTCACTCGCGGGAAGCTGAAGGGAAGGTTCAAGCGCAGGTGTTCCATGCCATTCTGGAGGACAATAGCGACGGGACCTCCTCAGACGACGAGGACTCAGAGGGCCAGGGGGACGAGCCGAACCAGGGTGATGATGATCCTGAAGGAACCTCGTCGTCTCGAGAGAGCTACGAGGGAGATGGCCAGGCCCCCGCTGAGATCTTCGCTCAAGAGCACCGTGCAAAGAAAAGGGTGAATGAGCTGAAGCAGATGCGNGATCCTGAAGGAACCTCGTCGTCTCGAGAGAGCTACGAGGGAGATGGCCAGGCCCCCGCTGAGATCTTCGCTCAAGAGCACCGTGCAAAGAAAAGGGTGAATGAGCTGAAGCAGATGCGGCAGTTCTTCCAGAAGGGGACCTCTAACGATCACACACGCGCCTGGGTGAAGGAGCAGCAGAAAACTGAGCCGTGCTTTCTGTGCCAGAAGCTGGGTCACTGGTCGCAGGAATGCCCCTTGCGGAAGAAACTGCCCCCGCGATCGTCATCTTCTCACCAGGTTCATGTCACGGCGGGTCCCAGCAGGTTGGACCCGGGACAATGGGAGCTGCTCCAGTCCATCGCAGAGTATACGAGGGAGGGCGACCGAGTTAGCATTGCTTCAGCTTCCCACCCATGCCTAGTCACTACTGCGAGTGAGCACTCCATAGCTGAGCATGAAGTCTTCTGGTCCATGCGTGAGTTGCACAGCAGTTTGATTTTGGATTTGGGGTGCATGAGATCGGTGGCCGGAACCAAGTGGGTCAACCAGCACATCCGTCGTCTGAAAGGCTTAGGTCGTTGGATGAAGGCCATCAAGGAGAACGAAAGCTTCAGGTTTGGGGACGGTCATGAACTGCAGAGCTCTTTCTCTTTTGTCTTCGAGGCTACAGTCTTGGGAGTGCAGGTGATCCTCCGAGTCAGTGTGGTCCCGGGAGATTGTCCACCGTTATTGTCAAAGCAAGCCTGTTCTCAGCTTGGGTTTGTAATCGACACGGAGCATCACACGGTGTCCTCGAAGAAGCTAGGGGTTGTCAAGTATGGGTTGGCCGAAACCTATGGTGGTCACTACGCTGTGCCAATTGCTGAGTTCCATGAAAACATGCAGGTGACCCAAGATCCACCAGTCCCCGAACATCTTGAAGCCATTCCGGTCTATGTCACTGAGCCGTCCCGGGACACTCCTCGGTCGGAGAGTTCCAGTCGTCTTCCGTTCGGTCTGCGGTCATGGACAAGGCAAGATAAGAATGTAGTGAACACGGTGGGCCCAGGGAGGAATGGACCCCCTTGGAATATGGTGGTACGTCGCACAGTGTTTCATACTCCTACCGGCAAGCAGCTACTTGATGAGACTGTCGATGCTGAGACCCGAATCCGGAGACCCTGGCCCCAACCTACAGACACTACGACGATTTTTATGTTTCGGGCAAATGACCTCTCAAGCGGTTTTGCTGGCCAGTCCAGCTCAATGGGAGTTTCATCTCCCCTCAATTCGAATCTACACTCCTCATGGCGGAGGAAGCCAAGGCTCCTGGAATGGCCCGGGGAGCCGCTGCCCCGGAACAACATCGTTTGGACACCGCCTCGGAGAGGGAGGAGCCCGAGCTCGAGAACAACAGCGGTGGCAGCCCCAGTGGATGGGAAGGAGTGCGCCCCGTAGAGGCGGAAAGGACCGGCCGAAAGAAGTTCACTTTGAGGACGGCGATGGCGGCCAAGCGGGCCAAAGAGCGGTCCAAGTCGAAGGAGCGAGCTCGCTCCAAGTCAGCCGAGACCCGCAGGCCGAGGGTGAGGACCGAAACCTTGAAGACTCCGGCGGGTGTGACGGCGCCCACGTCCCGATCCTCGCGAAGTTCCGTGCCGAACACCCCGGACAAGGAGAAGCGCACGAAAGAGATGCTCGAGGCTCAGGCTGCGGAACTCGAGGAGATGCTCGCCAACCATATGGACCCTTCATCCATCAGCACGCCCGGCTCGAAGGCGACAAAGGCGTACTGGATTGCGAGGGTGGCCGACCTGGAGCACGAGTGGAAGCTCTGCAACACGCGGCCGGAGGACATGGAGCTGGACAAGCTGTCCTCGGATGGCGAGGAAGACTCCGAGGTGAAGATCGTCGGGGAGCAGGACCTGGCGAAGCCGGAGAACTTCGACCTCGAAGCCCTGCAGAAGTCCGAGCCGAGGGAGAATCCGAGATCGTCGAGACGTGCATGGACGCCGGCCCCAACGAGACCGAGATCCGAGGCTCCACCGACGGCGACAGCCACCAGGGCAAGGTCAGGAGGCGGGAAGGTGAAGGCACTGACGGACCATGCGGCGCCCTTCCCGTCCCTCTCCAACAAGTTCTCGGACGACGTGGTGATCAACCTGGCCCTGAGCCTGCAGGGGCAGCTCTTTGCCTTCAAGTGGAAGNTGAAGGCACTGACGGACCATGCGGCGCCCTTCCCGTCCCTCTCCAACAAGTTCTCGGACGACGTGGTGATCAACCTGGCCCTGAGCCTGCAGGGGCAGCTCTTTGCCTTCAAGTGGAAGCTGTTCACGTGGATGCTGAGGGTGAAGAGAGCGATTCGCATGGAGTGCGGGCCCAAGGCGAGGTGGAAGGCTGATGCTTCTATTCGGGCGACAAGTGGCAGCACTGTGGGGCCACCTGGGGTCGGCCCGCCAACTATGCAACGACCCGAAGCATGCCCACCTGATGCTCGGGCCAGCCTCCGCACACNTGAAGGCACTGACGGACCATGCGGCGCCCTTCCCGTCCCTCTCCAACAAGTTCTCGGACGACGTGGTGATCAACCTGGCCCTGAGCCTGCAGGGGCAGCTCTTTGCCTTCAAGTGGAAGATGTTCACTTGGATGCTGAGGGTGAAGAGAGCGATTCGCATGGAGTGCGGGCCCAAGGCGAGGTGGAAGAGGAATCCTCGGTGGCTGATGCTTCTATTCGGGCGACAAGTGGCAGCACTGTGGGGCCACCTGGGGTCGGCCCGCCAACTATGCAACGACCCGAAGCATGCCCACCTGATGCTCGGGCCAGCCTCCGCACACNGGCTGATGCTTCTATTCGGGCGACAAGTGGCAGCACTGTGGGGCCACCTGGGGTCGGCCCGCCAACTATGCAACGACCCGAAGCATGCCCACCTGATGCTCGGGCCAGCCTCCGCACACGCCACCCGTCCCGAGGACTGACGCAGAAGCTCCGTCGAGGAGCCGCTCAAGGGAATAAGTCTCTTGGTCTGCTGACTTTGGTGGCGACGTGGCAAGCCAAGTGGTCGATGATGGAGTTGTACCCCACGGGCCTCGAGTGGGAGAACGCCCAGCACGAGCTCGGATGGAGGAAGCACGGCCCGCTCTGGCGGGAGGAGGCGCCACCCACCTGGAAACAGTGTCGGGCCATGCGAGAAAGGGTTGAGGACGCGAGGCCGGATGTCCTCATCTTGAACCCTCCGGCGGGCCCCTGGTCTCCCTGGACTTCAGCGACCTCTACGACCGCGGCCCAGAGAAGGGAACAAAAGCAGAGGTACTGGCCACTCTGGTACTTAATCGGAGAGTTGTGGACCGAGCAGTGCCGAAACCACCGATTGGTGGTGCTGGTGATGCCCGGCAAGATGCGGCCCCCGGACCCGGATGAGATGAGGGAGCTCCATACGGAGTTCTTTGCGAAAGGAGCTCGGGGGCACGATCCGGGACTTTATGACGGTGACCAACTACGCGACCCGAAGTTCGAGGCCAAGGTGGATTTGTGCCAATGGGGCGCCGAGGATCCAACAACTGGCCGGCCGTTCAAGAAGACGTGCCGGGTGGAAGTGAATGATCCCTGGTGGTGTGCTCAACTGACAGCTGGGGGAGTATGTCGTCATGCTCCTGGAGCCCACCAAGAAGTATGTGGACACGTTCGGGGATCTAATGGTGAGCTGGTTTCCCGGCTGGTGCTAGCCCAGCACTGGCCGGAGCCCTGGGGAAACCACGTTTTGGCGACGGCGACCGAGACCCTCCTCTCCCGACGAGCTCCCACCGCGAGTGTAGCGCTACATCAAGAATGTCCTCGTGAAGTGGAGTGGGAGACGGTCCCCGTGGAGGTGGAAAGATCCCCGGAAGGCATCTTGAGACAGCGTCTGGGAGAGGCCAGCGGGTATCAGTACGATTACATCTACTTCGAAGGAGCAAGTGCTTCCCTGACAAAGCCCTTGCGAAACACGCTGGCTAAGCTTCATGTGGCGCTGGGCCACATCTCTCAAGAGAAGCTGAAGCGGATGCTGCACTTGCAGGGGGCGAAACCCCACATCATCGCGGCCGTGGGGGATTTGAGGTGCCAGGTCTGCCAAGCTGTTACAGCTCCTCGTCCCGCTCCTAAGGCAGCCTATGGCCGGCCGCAACGCTTCAATGAGAGAGTGCTGGCGGATGTTTTCTTCATCTGGGATTCCCAGAAAACGAAGTACGCCGTAATCCATGCGGTGGACGCCTTCTCGCTGTACCAGGTGGCCTCGATCATGCCGACGGCGAAGTCCAACCTGGTGGCCCACTTCATGAAGAACTACTGGATTGGAGTATTTGGACCATCTGAGGTGTTCATGAGCGACGGGGGCTCGGAGTTCGCGGCGGACACGGAGGCTTTGATGAGGGCGTACGACGTCTTTCATGAGATGGTGCCCCCGTCAGCAAAGTGGAGGATGGGTTTGGCTGAGCGGCACGGAGCCGTCCTCAAGCTCCTGGCTATGAAGACCATCCATGCTGTCGCGGCGCAAGGCTACAGTGCTACCAAGGAGTGCGTTGTGGCAGCTGCCGCGGCCCGAAATCGCCAGGCTCGAGTATCAGGTTGTTCTCCAGCACAGATTGTGTTGGGAAAGGACGTGGCCATCCCCTCCTCGCTCCTGGACCAGCTTGAGAAGGGCCACTTCCGTTATGTGATCAACCAGGACCTCGCCTTCGACGAGGCCAGACGCAAGAATGAGCAGATCAGGCACGCGGCTGAGCAGGCCTTCGTCTGGATGGACAGCAACGAGACTCTCCGGAAGGCCATCAACGCCAAAACCCGGCACCCGAGGATGGAGTTTCTGTATGAGGGTGCCCATGTCTACTTCTACGAGCCCCCTCCTTCTAGACGAGGACTTCCCCGCCGACTACAAGATCAAGTCTCTTGGATGGGACCAGCTGTAGTTGCGGCTATCGAGCGGAGGGACGGGGCCATCCGACGTGTCTGGTTGCGGTACCGCAACAAACTCAAGGGTCTCCCCCTCGAATACATTCGTCTCGCCGCGGCTGAAGAGGTGGAATCGTCGCAGGTTTGCCAAAAGGCTCTCAAGGAACTCGAGACTGAGCTCGAGGGAGGGCGTCCCGAGATCGAAGAGATGTCGGAGGATCCGCCGGAGGACGCTGACCCCGAGCCTTTGGAGTTCAGTGACGACAGCGACGACGGAGCCCCTCCTCCTGAGCTTCGAGAGGCTTCAGCTTTGGATGATGTGCCGGTGCAGTTGCACAGGGATAAAAGGAACGCGGCGGCCCCTCCTGCATCCCCGGGTCCCCCAGAGAAGATGAAGCGTGTTCGTTTTGAGGAGGGCCGCGATGAAACAAAGAAGCACCTGAGCAAGATGAAGTCCGTCCTGGAAAAGTATGAACCGGCACTACGTGCCGCCGCAGCAGCTGACACGGGGGCAGGATCATCCCAAGATGACCCCGCTCCTCCTCCCCCTCAGGCCAGTCATCGAGGACAAGGGGTGCTGCACATGAGTCGCGTGTGGCATCTGGAGGGAGCCACGAGGGGCCAAAGAAAAATGCTGCGCGTGGCCAGGAACCAGGGGTGGGCAACCTATGCGCTGGACCTTGCGGACCTTACTGAGAACCTGCAGGGGAAGATCACTGAAGCCTCCCAGGTTATCCCCGAGCAGGTCATTGAGGAGCCACTCACGGGCAAGCCTCGGCAGGAGTTCAAGTGGAATGCCCTCGGCCCTGAGTGGAAAGAGGCATTCATCCTCCCGCTCAAGAAGGCCATCGATGTGTACGCCGACAACGACGCGATTGAGCCGGTGCCGTTGGGAATGCCTGTGCCCCCGGAGAAAACGTTGCCATCCAGGTTCGTCCTGACCAACAAGAACGACGACCCGGACCTCGCCAAGGCCAACCTGAAAGCTCGCTGGGTGTTGGCGGGGCATTTGGACAAGGAGGCTGGCAAGTACGCCACGGAAGCTCCTACCGCCAGCCTTGTGGGACACAACTTAGTGTGCTTTGTGTCGGCACAGATGGGATGGCGAATGAAGTATGCTGACATTTCAGCGGCCTTTCTTCAGGGAGAACACCTCGAAGAGGACCGAGTGGTGTTCATCAAGATGCCCAAGGGCTACCCGGACGAGGTTTGTGAGCATCTACGCCATCGCTTGGGGGAGAAGAGGCAGGGGAGCATCCGTGCCGACTTGGTGCGGTTGACCAAAGGAGGTTTTGGCCTCGCCGAGAGTCCGAGACTGTGGTATTTGAGACTTAAGAGGGGTTTGATATCCTTAGGGCTAAAGGAGCTGAAACTGTCCCCGGGCACCTTCGTACTTCACCGCGAGGGACGCCTATGTGGCATCCTGTCCATCCACGTGGACGACCTCCGGATGGCCTTTGACAAGGCGGTGGAGTACATCTTAGAAAAGCTCCGGAATGTCTTCCACTTCGGGGACTGGAAGGATGCTACGACGGACACGGTGAAGTTCTGTGGACGGTGGGAATGTCAATGTCCTCACACGTTCCAGGTGACGATAACCATGGACGGCTACGCCCCCAAACTGAAGGAAGCTCCTTCGCGCGACTCGAAGGACCGGGCCCCGCTCACCGACTCCGAGAAGAAGTGGGTGTCTTCGGTGGGAGGCCAACTTCTGTGGATGGCTAGGCAGGGCCGCGCCGACTTGGCCTTCGGGATCTCGAAGATTCAGCAGATGGCAGGCGCTCGTGACCCCGAGACCATCAAGTCGTTGAACCAGCTCGTCGCCAAGGCCAGGCAGCCGTATAAGATGATCTACCAGAAGCTGCCTGGCACGATGGAGGACCTGGTCTTCCTGGCCGTCAGCGACGCCTCCTATGGGAGTATGCCAAAGGGTCGCTCCCAGGGAGGAATGATGATCCTCGTGGCGAATCAAGAGATTCTGGAGGGGGAGAGCTTGGTGAACTGCATCCTCTACCACAGTGCGGTCCTCAAGAGGGTGGTGAGGTCCTCCTTGGCCGCGGAGATCTCCCAGGCGGCCGAGACTTTGGACCAATGCGAGTATGTGCGGGCCATGTTGGCGGAGATCTGGGACTCGCAATTCAGCCTCCCACTATGGCGGTGGAGTGCGAGCCGATGGGCCGAAGTGCTGGTGCTGGATTCCAAGACCGGGTATGACGTGCTCAACAGCATCAGCAACGGCGAGGACAAGAGGCTGGCCATCGACGTCGCCATGATCAAGGAGGCCATCTACGAGGAGGGATCCAACAGATGGGTCCGTTGGGTCCCGGGGCTCACGATGCCCGCCGATGGTTTGACCAAGGAGTACGGCAACCCTGTCCGCGACAAGGTCATGATCGGGGGGCCTTGGAGTTTGAAGGACTGTGAAGAAGCTCAGCGCCTCCGAGAAGAGGCCGGATTTCGCAAGCGCCAGTGTAAAGATCGAGCGCGAGCGAAGGAGCAAGCTTTTGAGGAATCTCGCTTGAAAGCGCCAGAGGCCATGTGAGCTAGAGACAGCAGCTCCAAGTGGGGTTGGTGTCGGATTCCACATAATTTCCCAGCTGCTGTCCGCAGGATGGGCTCACAGGCACGTGGAAGCGGNTTGAAAGCGCCAGAGGCCATGTGAGCTAGAGACAGCAGCTCCAAGTGGGGTTGGTGTCGGATTCCACATAATTTCCCAGCTGCTGTCCGCAGGATGGGCTCACAGGCACGTGGAAGCGGAAAAGGGGTTCCCGGGGAGGGACTTGTTTTGATTGCCGGCTGCACTTTTGTGTATAAAGGCAGTGCCGCCACATGAAACCGGATTCGAAGCACCACATGCAAGAATCTAGATCTGCGGTTTGGGCTGTTAGAATTCGGGTGTAGGGTTTGTGGTCAAAGGGAGCATAAACTCAGAAGTTACTACCTTACCATGTTCCCACTCGGAAGCAGTGGCGAAGTCGAAGAAAACCGTCCGAGTTCATCCTGGGCCTTACAAATGCAATCCAGAAACAGGGTTTAGGGTTCAGGGTTCCTTTCATTTCTGGTTAGGGTCATGGGTCCTGGGATTTTGCGTTTAGTGTCTGAGGATAAAAACCTGAACCCTGGAACCCAAGGTTTATGATTTAGAGCCTGAAGACTTAATGGGACCCTAAGTTGGGACCCTAGACTATTAAGGCGACTTTACGGGAACCCCCATAAGACTACTTAAACCAAGGGAAAAGGGAAACCCTTAAAGGAAGCCCTATAGAGCCCTTCAAGGAGCCCTTTATAGCAACCCTTAAAGGAACCCCTAAGGGATCTGCGCCTCCTCGGTCGCCAGGTTATACGCTCTCGCAACTTTCAGTACAGCTGGCCCATTGGCCGGGCCCCCGAATTTTCCTCGGAGCTTAGGGCTTGGAGGGTTTAGGTTTAGAAGGTTCAGGGTTTAGAGGGTTTAATTAGAGGGTTTAGGGCTTCGAGGGTTTAGAGGGTTTAAGGTTTAGGGTTTAGAGGGTTTAGGGCTTCGAGGGTTTAGAGGGTTTAAGGTTTAGGGTTTAGAGGGTTTGGGGCTTCGAGGGTTTAGAGGGTTTAAGGTTTAGGGTTTAGAGGGTTTAGGGCTTCGAGGGTTTAGAGGGTTTAAGGTTTACGGCTTAGAGGGTTTAGGGCTGCGGAGGTTTAGGGTGTAGGGCAGGGCGACTGAGTAATTTCAGGAGGTCGCCCTAGACTTGTACACGCTGAACCGTAGGCCTCAAACCAAAAAAAACCCAGACCGTGTAAGCCCCCCAAACCCTAAACCCTAAGCCCTACTAAACCCTGCAGACGCCGTAAGAGCCCGAGAAGCTCAGACGAAGGCGGTCATTTGCTATCCATCGTGCCTATCCAAGCGGAAGGCCCGGCTTCTGTGGTGTACGGGTTCCCAGGCCCCGAAGGATTTGAGAAGTGGAATGTGTTTACACATTTTTTTTGCGTAAAGGGCATGCATGCATTTACTGACCATATTCATGAATCCAGGCGCTCGTGCATGCCTGCAAACTGCCTTTGCCTGTAACTGCTGTATGTCGATCTTTCTATTGGTTTGTAAGTGTTTGCTTGTTGATTTGTTGGTCGGTCTGTCTGTCTGTCCTCTGCCTGCCTGCCTGCCTGCCTGGCTGGCTGGCTGCCCGTCTGTCAGTCCGTCCTTCTGTCCTGTGTTCGTTTGCTGCCTTGTTTGTTCGTGTTTTTGAGTGTGCAATGCTTACTGTCTGCGCTTCATGCAGTTTACTTACGAGGTCTGTCACTGTGTGTTCGCATGCGCACTGTGACAGGGTCTGACAGCATGCTGGACAAGGTAATGGACAGAGTTGCAAGTTCGGTCCGGAGCTCGGGCAAGTGCCTGTGCCGCTTGTGTTGTCAGGCATGGCAGCGCACACAGGGCTTTTCAGAGCTATTCATACCAAACCCATTGCAAAGCCTGCTATGCATCTTGCATCCTTTAAGCCTGTAGCCTAGAATCCTTCACTCTACAGGCCATCCTTCCACCCCTTCAGGTCTAAAGCGTGGATCTCAGACTTGGCCTGAGGTGATAACGCTTGCATGTTGATCCTTGCAAAGGTGGGCTGTCGACATGTCTCCGAGTTTTCAACTCCACCAGCTCGTGATCACCAGTCATGCTTACCCAAAGTGCGACTGCTCTCCTTGATGGTCTCTAAACGCGAAACCCGCCTCAAGCCAAAACCCTCGACCCTACACGTTTGATAAACCCGAAACCCGGGATCCTAAACCCTGAGCCCTGAAGCCCAGACCCTGGACCCCAAACTCTGGACCCCAAAACGCAAGAAAATTGATGAGCCCTGAAGCGTATCAAGACTTTCCCCTTGCTGCTGCGGGCTCTGTGAGGTCGATTGCAGCTCGGCTGCAGAATCGCGATTTCTCAATAACGGGCTGAAGATCTTCAGCTCAGGTAACAGTCATGACTATGATAATGCGGCTGTCGCGCATTCTGATGTTTGTGAGGGCTTGCTGTCGTCGTGGAGGTTGTGGTGGTGGTGGCCATGATAGTAGCAGTGACAGCAGCATGCAGTAGTAGCGGCAGCAGTAGTGGCCGTGCTTCGTCGTTTCCCTGTTTGGGGTCGGCACGTTGCAGCTGCTCGTCATTCCCTAGGATTTCTTTTAAAGCCGGACCCACTGTGCTCGGTCGGACCGCAATCCCCAAAGAGATGTAATGGGTGGTGGTAGCTGTAAGCAGCTGCAGTAGCAGCAATAGCGCAAAGCAAGCAAAGAAACCTTTTCTCTGCGGCGGTTCAGCGAAAATCTCAACCCAGGCCCCTTTGAATTGCGCATCAACGGCTTGCCCTTCCGCTCCTTCCGAAAACGATCTGTGGCACGATGCTGAGATTCTTGAACCCTCGGATCGGTGTGCAGGGTTGAAGACTTTCGGGTGTAGGGTTTGCTGAGAGTTCCGACATCTTGGGATTGTGCTCTCGACTTCGCGCTTCCGTACTATGGTTACTATGGCTAGCACCACCTGAATGCCTCTGACATATCCCTAGTCACGGCTACCTCTCCAAGCAACAGACCGACATCTGTTCAAGCGTGAGGGCTGCCTTGTGTTGGCATGACTAGACATGTGAGTGATTTAAGGCTTTCAGACAACATGGTGTCTTTGAAAGCCTTAGCCTTAACTTTGATAAACCAAATGCTGAGAGATACCATCGAGTGAATCTGATGTTCGAACCATGGCTTCGACCCCACCACCCCGAAACCATGCTCTAACAGTTCCCACTGCATGGATCCTTCGTAAAGTCGTGCTGGATGTCGACGGCACGAATGAGGATCATAGCGATGTTTAGTTGCCTTCCTTTCGACGAAGGATTTGTTGCAACCTGCATCAGAATTGAACGGAATACTTGCCGTTCTCAGTCACCTGGCTTGTGCAGTCTGGTGCAGGGAAACTGTTCGAAAGCAAGAAGGCAAGAACATGCGTGACTTTGCTGCCTTGTTGCTTGCCCCGATCTTGCCTCCTCGTGGTGCATGCAGCTGATATTCTCAAACTCCCCCGTGGGAAAGCCACAATACTTCTATATTGTTTTTTTTTTTCTGGTGCACCTCATTAAGCTCCTCCCATCGCCATCGCCATCACCACCGCCGCCATCATCATCATCACCACCACCATGCCCATCATCATCATCATCATCATCATCATCGTCATCATCATAATTTTATTCTTCTCTCCCGTCCCCTTTTCCCTTCCGTCCCCTTGCCTCCCCTCACATCACCTTCAATATCACCATAGGCATCATCACCATTGTCACTGCCACGTCTAAGTATGTTCTTGTCATTTGCTATCGTCATCGTCATTGCAAGCGTCAGCCTCGTCAGTGTCATCGTGTTCCTGTTCTAACCATCGTGGTTTGTCGACGTCAGCATCATCATCATCACACCCCCCCCCCCCCCCCCCCCCCCCAGCCGTTTTGGAAAATACTTGGCAGCGCCCTCCGGCTTGCACACTAATTACCAGCCTACAGCTCAATGAAACCAAAAGCACGGTTCAATCGAAACTACAAACCATGAGACTTACCAGGTACCTGTGCACCGACCGACGCGTCCGCTGCCAGTTAGCCAGGCGTCGGTGATGAATGGCTCGAGTTTGCTGGAGTTTAGAGGTCACGATTGAGGGACGGGCAGGTTTTCTTTTGAGGCCTCTCTCGGACGGTCCTGGACCCTGCCAAAACCCCTATTCAATCAGGGGCCCTAAACTCTCAAGGATTTTTCGGACCATGAAATGAACAAGCACTTAGCAGAAGTTCCCTTTGGGGTTCGTGTCAATGTGCTCCTGGTCGTACACCAGCCAGGACCGTCTCGTGGAGAAACGAGAGCTGTTCTACTTAGCATGTACACTGATGTGGATAGGGTTCGAGTTGTTTTGTCGGAATGTCTATCAACGTCTGAGTTCTTGAATCGCTGAAATCCAGACGTTGCCCAAGACATGTGGCCCTGCAAATCTACGTAGAGTTTCATGGTGCTTGCAGGCTTTATTCCCTTTATGGGTTCGTGTGAGTGTTGCAGGGTTCTCTTTCATCTTGATCTGCGGCAGTGGGATCTCGGAAGCCCCATGAACCCTGGATCCTGGTCCGCACGCCGAAAATTCGAAAGCACAACACGTGTGCCATTCTTCCCAGCGTTGCAAGGGCTATGTGACCGCGCCCGCAACGGCCATCAGGCTCGGGGCTCGGGTGTTCGGACTTTCTTCGTATGGTGCCAGGAGGGCTTGCGCACGGGAGCTTAACTTTCTCCAAACAGACTTCTTAATTGTCGGGAAAGTGGACATCGACTGGGCACCGAACCCCAAATTGATAAACTGCATTCTTGGCTTCGTTATCTGACGGAAACAGAAGAAACGAAAGGCCAAGTAGTTGGAGCAGCTGGTCAAGCCTTAACTGCCTGAACACGTACTGATATTATTCCTTCGGGTTCCTTATTAAGACTATACGATGATATACCCAAAGACCATTTTCCAGTCATTGAGGCCGCCCTGGGGCTATCACCCTTAGTGGTCTCAAGAAAGTAGCAGCTTTCCTTTCAAGAGGATTCAACCATAATGTTCAGTATGTGAGGAATCACTATGGTATACCTTGACATACTAAAGTATACCCTCTGCACACCCATCATATACGATAAGCATGTAGAACAGACCCCAATAAAGCCCAAATGATCCCTCATCCTTCCAGGACATGCTATATAAATACTCATGTAGAGCAGCTCCGCCCTCCCCCCCCCACCCACCCACACACCCACACACCCACACACACACACACAACGAACAACGTTTAAAAACATCGCCATTAATTCTCCCTCGTCTAAGCCCTATACCCGAAAGCCACCAAACAAACACAGCAAACCTGCCATAGGGGCCTTAATAATTACCTATACTGTTTTGGGGGTTCCTTGTTACAGTTATAGTAGAATGGCCCCAAAACCCTATTCTAATTATTAAGGCCCCTACATTATAGTACCCTTATAGATCCCTTATAATAGTTACCCTTATAGACCCGTTTAAGGGAACCCTATTCTAATAATTAAGGCCCTACAGTAACTTGGCCCTTATCCCTCCAACAGGCCCGCCACGCGGCCGTCACCGGAGCAACAAGCCGACCGGGAGCAGAGGGGCCCAGAAGAGTTCGGTAATATAGGAGCCTTAATATTGATTACCTATATTATTATGGGGGGCTCCTGATTATATTTTTGGTATAATATACCCCGAAAACCTTTTTTAAGGCCCCTACAGTAGTCATGAGGGTTCAGCGTTTAAGGACTTAGGGTTTGGGGTTTAGGGTTTTGCGGGTTCAGGGTTTAAGGGTTTTGCGGGGTTCAGGGTTAAGGGCTTCAGCGTTAGAGCTCAAGGGTTTAAGGTTTAGGTTTAGGGTTTAGGGCTTCGGTGTTTAAGGGTTCAGGGCCTAAGGTTCAGGTTTTAGGGCTTCAGTGTTTAAGGGTTTGATGTTTAGGGTTTAGGGCTTAGGATATAAGGGGTTCTAAATGCATCGGGGTTTCATGGTTTCCACATAGACTTATGCTATAAAGGTTCTAATATCCATGGCGTTTACGCTTGATCAGAGTTCTTTGAATTGTTTATAAGGGTTCTATAAGGGTTGTATGAGGATTTTATTCGGCTTTTCTGAGGGTTCTACGATCCTTTTTCGCCAAATCCGAAACCAGCAACCCTAAACTGCGAGCCTCGACGAAGCCTTCTCCCAGCAGAGCTTAGCAGGCGTTTAGTTGAGACTCATCTCTTAAATAGGATTCACTACTCTCTGAGTTTCGAACTCATGGTTTGGGCGATAAGCCCTCGATCATGGATCATAACCCGTTCGTGTTCGTTTGACGCTTCCGGGACTCAGAACAAATCATGGGCGGATGTGTAGATTGCGTCCTGAAGCCCTTACGTAGCCGCAGAAATCTGGCCTAGGGTTTAGCAACGAGATACTAGCATCTATAGGATTGACGGTTATGTACCTTGGGTTGACGGTTTAGGGTTTAGGGTTTAGGGTAGTTTAGGGTGCTGCTGCTGCGTTCGGATGTTGACCTCGTCCTCTCTTCCGGCTAGTCTAGGGTTTTGGATTACAGCTTTGGCGCCTTGGAGGTTGTGGTCTCCTCCGGGAACATTGAGTTTAGGATTAGGATTTAGGGTTTAGGGTTTAGGGTTCCAAGTGTGTTCCTGAAAGTCATTGCTGCTTTCCAGAAAACATCCCTGCGACGAGGGAAGAGATGCGCGCTTGTTTTCACACTTCATTGCTCCGAATGCCAGCCCCGCTTAGGGGCAGGGAGCCTCCTCCTTGCTTTTCCATGGGAGTAAATCGAGACGTCAGAATCAGCGATTTCCGCTTGGATGCAGTTCGGGCTGTAAGCAAGTCCACGACCCGTTGCTGTTTCGGACTGAGCCAGGTATCCTAAACCCTAAACCGCTGAAACCATGAAGCCCTAAAGCCGTAAGCCCTGAAACCCTAAGCCCTAAAACCCGAAACCAGGTATGAAGAAATGCGGCGCAGGGTGGAGGAGCTGAGGTCCTGCGCCCAGGGAGACTTCAGAAGACCAGGGGTATACCCTGAATCCCCAGATCTTCCAATATCCCTTGGTTTCATTGAGAAATTTGCACTAAACTATACTGCTAGGCAGTATCCATCATATTGTGAAGTATGACTTAAGGTATATGGGAGTTTCCGAAAGTTAGGGGTACCTTATTTTGGGGTCCTTACAAAAAGGATCCTACTATTTGGGGTACCATATTAGGGTTCCATATTTTCGGAAACTCCCATATCCCTGAATTGGACGAATTTGGAAGATCTTGGTCCTGTGTTTAGGATCCTGCCTATAGTCTCCTGTAGTTCCGCTTTTTGACAAAACACCCCCACCCTAAACCCTAAACCCTATACTGCAGGGAGCCGGAAAATACGGGCCTGAACCACAATCCCTTCTCGATGATGGAATTGTTTTGGCGCCCACCATCTATAGTTCAGCGAGTTGATGTGAAACTCTCTAGTTAGACATCATGTGGATAGCTGCATCTTTGGTCGGAGTTGTTTAAGTCAGATGCCTGCAGTCCAAATTGCCCTGAAGCCCTTACCTTTGCTCTTTAGCAATCCTTGCCTGAGCTGCTTCAGGATGTGGGGTGGCGTGGTTAAAGCAAGGAGTTGACACTAGGACAGTTTAAACGGTTTTTGTTTGTGGCTGAGGGGGTTGGGCTGTGGCAGGACGGTGGACTCCGCAAATAAGCGAAGCTGGAAAAATACTTGCGGCAGCGGACCTGAACAACTAAATAAAGCCCCAGGCCCCGAAAACCTCAACCTTTCAATGAACAGGAACCTAAATTTTAAAGCGCTAGAATCCTAAAGCCATTCGACCCAGAACATAATGCTAAAACCCTCAAGCTCGAATGTCTGAGGCGGCAAAAGGAGACGCACCGACCACAGCTTGGCCACCAGGAGCCGATCTCGAGGATTTTGAGAAAATTGCAGGTGGTGTACGTTTTGGAGTCCTTATAGTAAGGCTCCCCCTAAACCCCTAAACCCTAAACCCTATTGGGGTCCCTTAACTTCTGAAAGTGCCGTGTAGAGGGAGGTATGCTGCATCAGGGCCTGCCTCTTGATTAGCGAAGTGTCCGAAGTTTAGGATAGGGCTCTGCCAAGTTTTGTTGAAGAGACTCCTCATGTTCTCCCCATGTAAAGAATCATGAGTGTTTGCATTCGCCGTTTTGGGTTTGCGAGCTTCAAGTTCGCTTCCCTGATGAAGGGTCTCAGGGTTCATGGAAAGTTCCTGGACACAAAATCGAGTACACCTCTGCAGCACAGGCAAAAGAAAGCTCCGAGCCCAAGCACCCAAACATGTAACACCTGCCCCGAACGTTCACTGCCCTATGATATGTTCTGTTACCCTATGATATGTTCATGAGCTTCTTCATGAATGCGGGGTTGGTTTTTACCGGTCGAACCAATTCCCGGCCTCTTTCTGGTCACTGTTTGCTGTCGTATCTCCATGCAGCTTGCTTTCTAGTTAGTATTACGAATACAGGTACAAATACTGTACTTATACTAAGACTAATGATACTAATAAGGCTCCTACAGCTTAAGCTCGTTTTTGGGGGTCCCTTATCTTCTGACTATTCAGCCTCTGGAGGATTCCTTCGACCGCCCGGAACGACCGAAACCCCAGCGAGTAGTGCGCCCGGTCATGTGGTCCGTCGGGACAGGTTTCCGGGTTTTCGGGTTTATGTGATGATGTCTCCTTTAGATTTTAGATGCTTGTATGGGAACGAAGAAGCTATGAGAAGGCAATCGTATGTCTGCTCGTTGAAAGAATGCGTGCTTGTGTGTGTGTGTTAGTACGTGCCTGTCTGTCTGCGAGTGCGTGTGTGTGCGTGCATGCGTGCGTGCGTGCGTGCGTGC